>JAHWFP010005128.1:43662-73598 GCA_023313725.1 Lithobius niger | reverse complement strand
TGAAATTGATGGCTGCCATTGTGGAGCACACAAGTGACGACTCCACAATGCAGCGAGCGAAAAAAAAAAACAGAAAAAAAAAATAATCTAAGCCTAGCTGGAAATAAAATTATGATTACGAAGGCAAGATGTATTTTTTAGTGCACTACCTATTTTTAAAGAAAGATACATAATTTTTCGCTTTCGAGGAAAAACTAAACACTATTTTTGAAAGCTGTTTTACAAAAATAAAGAACTGAAGATGTACATGATTAAGCAAAAAATTAAACATTAATAAACTGGCTGAAAACTTGCCAGTTTTAAATTTCTGTTTTGGTTTCTGGAGCAATTTTACAATAACTTTTAATGTTGTTTTAATTTTCATAGCCTTTTTTGGTTAATTTTCTTTTTGCAGCAACCATTTCTGCAGCTGAAACGCTACAGCGTTGCTGTGGACAAACATCTGGATTAGGCTTCACCGGAGTGTGAATTGCGGCTCCAAGCAATTTTTTGTTCCGATGTCGGAAGTGTTTAGGTACATGAAAAGACAAAAAGATACAAAAAAGATAAAATCGTGAAATCAATTTTTCACACGAACAACAAAATACACTTACATTTTTACCTAATTTTAAAGGTGGACATTTTTAAAATTAACAGAGCCAATTCTCTGCACGAACAACTAGGGGACAAAACGTTTTAGCGTTACTCGCTACAGTTTAAAAAGAATTATCATTTAATTCACATATAACGGATTACAACAAAAAAAAAACGAAGAAGTTGTAGCCAAATGGTAATTTTGCAAAAAAACTACAAATTGAGCTTGTCTGGAGCTCTACGCAGTCTCTTTGAACGTTGAGCATTTTGAAGCTGCGCTGCAATGTCAACCTGTGTTGGTGAAAGCACAACTTTGCGTTTATTGGGATTCGGTTTCGCTTTTTTGTTAGCATGACCTGGCTTCGGTGGTGATTGCTTAGTGGACGGTGACGTAATAATCGAAGGAGATTGCGACCTTTCTGGCTTAGAATTTCCTTCAAGAGGGGCGCTGGTAGTAGCCAAAGGTGATTGGTTATTTACGTTAGCAGACTCATCCACTTCGTGTGTGTGGGGTAATTTCGCTGGAGATTTCCTGCCACCTGGTGACTTGCGATGTAAATTCTCAGGTGATTTTTCAAGCTGTTGGATTGGTGGAATTTTTCCCTCAGTAACGGAAATTGACTTTCTGGATTGGCCGAGAGATCGACGCTCAGGAACTACGTCAGCGAAACTTGGCTTTTCACGTTGTTTGCCGCCAAAAGACATGCGTTTGAAATATGAGTGATGTTGCTCATTATTATTCACGAAAGAATTACTGCTTTTCGCCGTCGAAACAAGTGCGTTTGGAGGCTGTTCTGGATAATCATTTTCCGCGGTATGTAACCTTAGCTGTTCGCGATGTTTGCGAATCGTATTACCGTTAGTATCAACGATAGTATAGGACTGATTTTCACATTTTTGGTTAACCATACCGACTGACCATAGCCTGTCATTTGTTGTTGAAAAGTCACGATACCAAACCTTTTCACCTATTTGATACGTTTTCAACTCACGATGGTGGGTGCTCTGTACTTGTTTTAATTGTTTACGGCGTACGGCTGCAATAGGGTCAGGGAACAATAAATCCAGCCGAGACTTTAATTCTCGGTTAAAATATAATTTTCCGGGTGTTGCTTGCGTGGCAGCGGAGATAGTGATTCGTGCTGATAACAAGTAGGAATTTATACTCTCTTGAATAGTAGACCCCTGTCGCCGCGCGGCCTTGTAGACTCTCTTGAAATTACGGACGTATACCTCAGCCAAACCGTTGGTCCAAGGCGCAAAACTTGGCCCGGTCATGTGCCTAATTCCGTTGGATTTTAACCAACTTTGGAATTCTGCTGACAAAAATTGGGCAGCATTGTCCGTAACTAAGCTGTCCATTAAACCATATAAAGCTATATGATTGTTTAAAACGTCAATGACACGCGCGGACGTTGTTGACTTCATTTTATGCACAAAAGGAATTTTTGAATGTGCGTCTACAAGAATGAAAAACATGTAATTGTCCATCGGGCCCAAAAAATCAGCGTGTAAGCGATTGTTGGGTTTTAGTGGATATTCCCACGTATGCTTAGGACCTGACGTTTGAGTATCTTTATACTCTTGACAATTTTGGCACGATTTGACTTTATTTTCAATGTCAGAGTCAATCTTAGGCCACCAGACTTTTTGTCTAGCTAAACTTTTCAATTTAACTATGCCTAAGTGAGCACTGTGTAGATCTTTCAAGATTTGTCTCCGCAAGGCCGTCGGCACCAGGACTCTATACCCCCAAAATAAGGTTTCGTTTTCGACAGAGATTTCAGCACGACGTGCGAAATACGGTAACAGATCGGGAATTTCGCATTTGTCAGGCCAACCATGGTTCACATAACGATAAACTTTTGAAAGGATTTTATCACGTTTACTTTCAAGAACGAGTGTCTCGTTTAAAACTGGAAGATTAGAAATAGTTTCTAAAGCAAGAATATTGTACTGCTCTTCTGCTTTCTCGAATTCCTCGGTATTTGGGAGGGGAAGGCGCGATAAAGCGTCTGCCGTCAAATTAAGTTTACCGGGAATGTGTTCAAATTCGTAATCGTAAGCATTAAGCATCACTGCCCAACGCTGAACCCTGGCGGCTGCCATCTGCGGTATTCCTTTTTTAGGGCCAAAAATCCAAACTAAAGCCTTCTGATCAGACTGCAGTATGAATCGCTGACCATAAACGTATTCATGAAACCGTTTCACTCCCCAAGCCACGCTGAGCGCTTCCCGGTCAAAATGCGAGTAGCCTCTTTCCGCTTGAGTGAGTTTACGTGAAGCGAAAGCTATCGGCCGTGATTCACCGTTTTTCATGACATGCATCAGGCACGAGCCTATTCCGTAGGGTGAGCCGTCACAAACGAGTTTGAGCTTTAATTTCGGATCGTAATGAACCAGAACTTTTGATTTAAGAAATAATTCTTTTACTTTACTCACGGCTCGGTCGCATTCTGCCCCCCAAACCCACTTCACACTTGGGCTTAACAAACGTGTTACTGGTGACAGAATATGAGCGAGATTCGGTAGATATTTTGAGTAATGGTTTACAAAACCCAGAAAGCTCTGTAGCTCTTGAATACATGTTGGGTTAGGAGCGTTTGTGACTGCTTCGATAACCTCAGGGAGTGTATGCAAGCCTTCTGCATTTATCATGTGGCCTAAATATTTTAATTCAGGCCGCGACAGTTTGCACTTCTCGATCCTAAGTTTGGCTCCTGCATCTTGTAAAGCATTTAACAGTTTATTTAACGATTCGTCATGCTCACCCCCCTTCCCGCTCACCAGGATGTCATCATAAAACGGGAGACATTTGGGGATTTTACTGGTGACTTGCGTCATTACCCTCTGGAATATTCCAGGACTGGACGCCAGGCCCAGGGGTACGCGAAGCCATCTAAACAAACCCAGGGGTGTATTTATTGTCAAAGCTTCTTGTGACTCTTTGTCGAGTTCAATTTGCAGAAATGCATCCTTAAGATCGATAAGGGAAAAAGTGTCACTGCCTGCTAATTCACTGAATAATTCTGCGGCCGTGGGAACTGGATAGTGGTCGACTTCGAGTTGAGGGTTCACGGTGGTTTTATAATCACCAATCACTCGGATTTGACCATCCGCTTTGTGAACTATGACGATCGGCGTAGACCACTGAGAAGTTTCCACAGGCTCTAGAATTCCAAGGCCAACCAATCTACGAATTTCTTGGTTAACCTTTTCTTTGAGTGCTAACGGAACCGGTCTTACACGACTGTACACAGGCTTGGCATCAGGTTTTAAATGAATTTTGGCTTTAAAATTCTTAAACTTACCCATGCCTTCAGAAAATAGCTCCGGGAAACCCTTCACTATTTCGGAAGTGTCAACTGGCGTAATGCTAGTTTTAATTTTCTTAACACTTTTCTTAGGTTTCACTTTCGTTTGTAGGTCGTAAAAAGGATGGAAATTAACTCGAAAAATAGAAAGCCAATCCTTTCCCATTAATGCAGGTTTATATAATTTTGAAACTAAAGCATCCAAATGTTCGATTTGACCTTGAACTTCAACCTTCAGACTTACAGTGTAAATCGTGTTCTCAATTCCGTCAGTGTATGAGTGTATCGAGTACGGACTGAATTTTAAAGGACAGTCCGCAAAATATTTTTGATGCCACTCAATAGGGATAATGGATGCATCTGCCCCGGAATCAAGTTCCATTTCTAGCTTGACACCATTTAGGCAGACTGGCATTTTCCATTTATGGATTTTCATAGAATTAACTACTACTATTATTTTGTTGGTTTGTAGGGGAATTGAAATCTGGTCCGCAGCCTGACTCAGTCCAAGAGTATTATTTTTCAGTACAAGATAGTCGTTGTCTGAATCGCTATCAGACCCGGAACCAGACTCTGAATTTTCGGCTTCAACATCCTGGCCTTCTTCACTATCACTTTCGCTATCGCGTTCGAGTTTGTTGACGCGTTTTTTGTAGCTATACTTTTGTTTTGTGTTCGGCCTAGCCTTAAAATTTGTGCTAGAACTTGCTTTAGGGTGGTCGAGTGATTTTAAAGTTCTATTCGAATGACTAGCTTTTCGGCACACGGCTTTTAAATGGCCGACAGTGTGGCAACGGCCACATGTATAGTCTCGATATTTACAACGTGTTTTCACGTGGCCATTTTTGCCGCAACAATAGCAAATGAAATCCTTAGTGGATTTAGGCCTACTTGATGTTTTGCCCGATTTTTTAGCTACGTAGTTAACAGCTCTAGAATGGCTTCTCAAAACGCTTTGGTCTGTTTCAGCAGATTCTAAGGATAAAGCTAAGGATGTTGTAGCCTTTAAATCCAGAGTCTGCTTCAACAACTCGCGTTGAATGACTTCTGATTGGATCCCCCCAATTAGGCGATCCCTAATCATTTCGCTGTTAATGTCTTTAATTTTTGCGAAGTCACAATACTTCGTCATTAGCTTTAAGGCAGCTAAATATTCCCCGATACTCTCATCTGATTTTTGCGATATTCTAAAGAATTTAACACGCTCAGATACCACTGAGGGCACTGGCTCAATGTCGTCTAAAACTTTTTTAACGAGCTCATCAAATGTTAATGAGTCGGGCAAATCAGGTGAGAGGATATTAAGAATTCTATCAAACATTTTCTGGCCCACAGATGCCATTAGAAAATTAACTTGCTTGGTTGCTGGTATTTCTTTAGCTAAAAAAAAGTAACGAATTCGGCTGGAGTATTTCTCCCATGTGTCAGACTCGCAATCGAATTCCGAAAATAAACCAGCGGTTTTAGACGAACCCATGTTGACGTCGTCTTCACTATCACTAGATTCAAAATTTAGAATTAAATTAGAACTAGCTTCATTAACGCTTGCGTTCACTACTGAATTATTTTCAGTTTCACTTTCACTGCTAACTTTAGCAGTTACAGGTGGTTTGCTACCGACACCTGTCTTTGGCATAAGCCTACAAAATTAAATTTAATTAAATTTAATTACAATCCTGTTTAACATGCAAGGATTAAACTGGAGCACTCAAGACTACCGGTCACTTATTTAAACATAGAAATAAATCAAGCTTGACTGTAGCCTACCTAGTTGTATAAATTAACTGCCTACAAGTTAAATTTAAAGGGACTAGGCTTTGAAAAAATGTTTTACGTTCACCATTTGCAACGTTTTACAAAACAACACTTCTGGCCTAAGCCTCAGCACAGACCAGATTTCACTAAGTTAGAACATAAACCTACGGTGTTAAATTTTACACCGGCACACACTAGCCCGAATATGGGCAATGGCACAATCGAATTTACAAGGGTTAATTTAGCAGCGCATTTTTCGAACCTTCAGGTTTATAGTACTGCCTGTGCGGACACGCCAGTGCGTCGCTCTAGAACACTGCCAAGGTAAAATTAACCATAATAAATCCAATTGCCCACTTCGGTTCTAGTTGTTAAGGTACTAAATTTAACTGCTATCATTTCGTACCACACAGCACTACCACGTCAAAATAACACTGTTTGAAAAAGTTTAAACTCTGATAGGAATTCAGAGCACTAATTTTCATTGCCAAAATGAAAAAAATTTGCAACTTACCACAAATATGGAGCAAAGATGTGGTTGAAGACCTATCAGTTAAGCTTAAGTTTTTAAAGATTACCAAAGGTACCGGACTCGTCGCCAACTGTGATGTCCTAGGCGGGGACACACCTTAGCCCAGCGTGGGCACCAATGGTAATAACCACACGGACTACCAGAGTGTAGGCTACAGCTGATAAGACAGCGAACTTCCTGTTTACTTCTCTTTAAATACAATTATAACAGGAAGTCATGTGATGCAACTTAATACAATGTATAATTATAGGAGAGCCTATTAGTAGTTAAAGGGGTATCTTGGTAGGGTTAACATATTGACATGAAATTGATGGCTGCCATTGTGGAGCACACAAGTGACGACTCCACACTATGCTTCAGGATATTAGACATTGACGCTATGGCGTCGCGCTACAATGGTTTACAACCTCGACAATTGAATTGTTGTGATGTTTGTTGTCTAACTTGGCGCGACACACAACACAAACTTTCTTCTGGCTAAACGCAACAATGTATTCCACTCGCGCTGACTTGCCCTCAGCAATGTACAGTCCCGTCCAAAAGTAAATGAACATTATATTGTTGTTTAAACAAGGGCTGTGCTGTAGAGAAATGCTGCTTCGTGCGAAATGAGCGTTCTCTTTCTTGTATTGTTGCACCTTTATAAAGTTAGGGTGGGTGACCGCCTGGGAATCTGGCTGTTGCAGACATAGGGCCTTAGGGCTTCGGGCAGATGACCAGGAGTGGTTAACGCTCGTTAAACCCTTTGAACCCTTTGAAGTTAGTATGGAAAAACGATTGTTACATATTCAAAGACGAGATTATTTCGTACGATTTGAAACAAGAAAACTGTATTATGGCTTTACAACGAAACAAGATGCTTTACAATTTAACTAAACGAGGGCCTAGCACACTGGATAATGCGAGCAGGATTATTATCGCTTATAAATTATATAAATAGAATTAAAACATATCGATACAAGGCAGAAATTTTTACGATATTTATTTGCCACATAAGTTAGCTTCATCAGGCACCAATATTATTATATTCACTGAATATTTTATTTTTTAAATATATTTTTTGGATCCTTATATTATCTGATACAAACTGCTAGTGTATGAACTGGACCATTTTGAACACTACAATACTTGTTTTTTTTAAAAGAAGGTTGAGGTCTAGTAAAGGAAAGGGCATACCCATTGATTCGATCTGGGAAACTTTCGAATACCACAGGTAGCCGAGTTTTGCCTAGAGTAGATCCAATCGCTGCCCAAATAGTCTGACAGCCTGTGATACTTGAGGCAAGGTGTCCTGATGATTAGCACGACTATCTCATATGCCAGAGGTCACAGGTTCGACCCTGAAAGAGGAGGGCCATGTGATGTCTCGTGTCAATTGTGGTATTTAAAAGATCGTGGGAATTTCCTATTGGAATTACCTAGCAAAATTGTTCCTCTTTCATTTTGGCACCATGGATTCGGCTAGGATTGCGTTAAACCTCCAAAACCCCTCACACTCCCGTGGTTGGCATACACTGCAACTGAATTATCCGTGATTTCGGTTTGTCTCATCGACCAGATCAGCTTCTTGAGGCAATTAGGCACAGAAACTGTTTGCGCACTGAAACAAGAGTTTGCACATCTCCTTTAACATTATGGGGGAATATCGATGAGAAAGAGCTAAATACAAACTGCCCACTGTTTGGTCTTTAACACATCGCAAATTGCGGCCTCCCCCTGTGTGTCGCACACTTTATTTAAAACGACCGTAACGTAAACAAACTCGATAGCTGCCTGTGTCTGTGTATTAGTCTGTTTGAAACTAATATAGTTTTAATTCGATTAAATTTTCTCAGGCCAATAATTAGTGAAATTTCCTCGTTCGAAGATGAACTTTATACCACAAACAGGTTTGCAGGCACCCGAGATATTTTATTTAGTAGCGATCGATAGAGTGGCATGTCTTGTGAGCTAAGTTATACATCTGGAGAAAACAATGCTTAAAATAAAGTTTTGCTGGAGCTCAGTGGAATGTTTAACCAAACTGTAAGAATCACCTCACAGCAGGGAACATGATTTGTCTCTTTACCAAATTGCTCTGAATGTTTAAAAAAATCACATCATAAAGACTGTATCAACTTTAAGAAAGTCACCAAGACTCAAAAGTTTGGCGTATTGGTGGAATTTGTCTGCTATTATTAGTTTGTAGTCATGAAACACGTGCTTTTAAATGTCGTTTTACGTGTCCGTCTTTTAGTTGTAGGCTGAGGTTAGGGCTTCACATAGTGGTTTCAAAGGTCTGGGGTTGAATGCTCACTCAGGCAGTATGAACATTTAAGTCCAAAAGACAACGAAAATAGTTTTCAACTGTATCTATTTATTATGCCCATTTAGCTTTCTGTCCTATTAGACGCACATGAATGATGCACATCTACAAAGTTTCAGAGAAACATAGTGACAATTTGGAATGAAACTGATAATTTGTTCCAAAGTTATCGTGGATACAGACAAACAGACAGACAGACACACAGTAGCCAACAAAAGATGAGAAGCATTTTTGTTCTACTTCGCACCACACTCCCTCTAAGACAAATTTAGAAAAGCAATGAAATAACGCCATTTCGAAAATTCCAATGTAATAACTACTGCTAAAGAAACATGCAAATCTTAAAGAAAAACAAGTCGAACTGAGCACACAAACTCCCCACCGTTTAAAGTACGAACATTTAAGCGCCTAGTTGCCAGGAAACACGTTACCAATATTTTTTTAGCCCGATCCAATTTTCACCCCCATCGAATCCACCGAGCAAGTTACTTAGCAATTTGCAGAACAATTTTTACCTGCTATCCGATATAGCAGGTAATTTTTACAACCACCTAATTTTGCAAATTTCGTTCACCTCTCACTTGAGCTGATACTTGACGGCTCCTGGCCTAACTTGCGCTGATACTAGACGGCTCCTGGCCTAACTTGCGCCACCTGATTGCAATGGTCATGAATTGAAGCCTGGGAGCTTTCTGTCTAGCCGTCCTTTGGTTTAACTGCAAGACTCGTGTGAACCTGACAGTAGTATTATTAGCTGTGCCAATAATATGTTACTGTTATACAAGCCCTTCTAGTCTCTGCTACGAGAACAAGTGAAGAAACACAGTGGAGCAAACAATGTGAACCACTAATTTCGTTTCTTTAACGAAGAGCTAACAAATTGTTTACAAGAATTAACGAATTTCTCCAAATTGTTCAGTTTTATTGTTAACATAAATCTACCGTACTTATTTATGCACACAATTTAGCTCCCTAAGGTTTCTAAGGACCCCCTCCCCCACTCCGCCTTCAGTTTAACATAAGAATTAATTCAAACACAATAGGGTGGGATCATAAAAACGTGCAGCCTGATTTTTTTCTTCAAATAAAATAAAAATTAATAAATAGGAAAAAATAGGGGGTATGATTTTCTGGATTCAAAATCAGATTCTTAGTCCGAAAAAGTAGCCCTATTTACAAATTAAAAATAAAAATGCGAAAAATTCCTAATTTTCCTTTGATGAAGCGGCAATCGCAATGCCACTTGTAAAAGTAGCAGTTCTACTTGTGGTATCATGACTAAACTGAAGAAAATTGGGGATTTTTCGCACTCAGCATTGGGTTTTGGATCCTGAAAATTACCACCTATGATTATTTAAAGGTGGCCGCTTCCATGTTGGCTTTTCTGTGACACTCAGTTTTGTAACATTAGCGTAAAAGTATATAAACAAATGTTGCAAAGTATTGATTTTTCCTGCTTCCCCCCCCCCCCCCCCCTTTACCGTTGTGTGAAGGTTTATGCTCATTCACTAAAACCTACTAGAATGCTGCAGTAGCTGTTTACGGTGGGATACACGATGGTGATCTGTTCTTTTAATTCCAGTGAACTAATCCGAAATAAAATCGAAAAAATTAAAAACTGCAACAAGAGATAACAGCCCTGACGCATAAATTCTAAAGAATTTCAAAGATTAATCTATGAGATGTAAATCACTTTACTTCTTCAGTCGGTAATTGTTATTCTTTACTGAAGCGATATTTTTACATTCTTGGAGCTCCATACACCGTTCTCTAACAACATGGCTGACAACATGGCTGACGATGTGGATGTCTTGTTGCAAGATTTGTATAGAAGTAAAATTGTGTCTTCGTCGGACATAAACACAGGTCTCGTCGACGACGATGTCTTTGAAGAAGTGCTGGTTCAAGCAGAGAGGAGAGGGATACCCAAAGAGGCAGTTGCAAGGTACGGTTTGAGATCTGTTTCAAGTGTGGTGATAGGTGGAAGTCAACAAGATGGCGGCCATACTATGCAGCATGAACAAGTCTCAGAGGGAAGCCAGGCTGCTCACAAGGCAGACGGCCGCAGGGAAGTTCTGCACACTGTAGAGAGAATGTTTTCTGCTGCAGTGAAGGGACATAATCAACCGATTTTGAACTTGAATCCTGATGTTCCGGCTGGGGCGATGGTAGAGGGTAGGAGGAACTATAGCCGTAAGATTGTAGCTCTTAAGAAGCAGTATGGTGGTGGTCTGTTGTCGGCGGATTTGACCAGGGCCCTAATACTATTATGTGGAGAGAAAGGGCAACTATGCTCCCTGACACAAGTGTACCACCATGTAGAAGCAGTGGTAGGCAAGGGGGAGATAGAGGCTGTAGGTATTTTGCGATCGGGCCGTGCATTTGAAGTAACTTTAGTGACACCCACTGCGAAAAAGAAGCTTTTTGCTGCTAAACTAGTCATTAACGGTTCGCCAGTTGAGATATATGATTTGCATGATCAGCCTGTTCATGCGAGGCTGCATTGGCTGCCTCACAGTGTGACCCCTGGAGATGTGGCAGCAGCGTTTCAAGATTTTGCCACTCTTGAGTCGCACGCTTTTGAGCGTCTAGTGGTTCGCGGTGAAGAAGTTTGTGACACAGCTGTGCGTCTTATTACCTTCCGCTTAAAGCCATTCAAAACAATCGAACATGTGCCGAATGTATGCATAGTTAAGGGTATGCCATCGTTAGTTGTGGTCGCGGATCGCCTTCCCCAATGCTTAAAATGATCGATGCACGGCCATTTTAGACGCGAATGCGCGAGTCTCTACTGTGAGACGTGCGCAGCATACTTTGATCCACGTCGCCTCTGTGGCCACCTTAGTGCTGTGCAGGCAGAAGTGGCGGTAGATGCAGTTCCAGCCAAGGGGTGTGCCGTCCCAGTTGGCAAGGTTCAATACCAGCGAGACAGTGCTCAAAGGGACCATACAGAGTCTCATAGTGTGATGCCTAGCCACCAGTGTCACTTGCCCAATTCTTCACCGCAAGCCCGGCTGGCTAATACCACCCCAAGTAGTGACCCGCAGCCGCAAACACTTGTCCCGAGGCCGATCACCTTGCGGTCGAGATCACGCGTGACGGGGAATGTGGCCGCGGAATTGACGACGCCGAGTGTTTTGCCGAGTGTTGCATCGATCGTGTATGCTCCTAGCAGTGAAGAAAGAGGCGGCTCATCTCCTGCCAGGAAGAAGAAAAGGGGTAATCGTTCTCGTTCTTCAGCTGGTGGACAGGAATGCACTCCAGCTGGGACAAGTGAAGTGAGTGATGTCCTTTGTGGCAGTGATGTAGCAACTCAAGACGTACGAGTTTCGCCGGGTCAGGTGGTCGACGATTCCGAGATTAGTCAGTTTGTAGGAGCTGAGATAGAAGTGGTTGACTATGGTGATTGTCAGGTAAAAGATGATGGTGGTGAAAGTGATCAAGGGGACGATCATGATTATTGCAATGTTGTTGTCCGAGGTGACAGTAATGATACTCTTGAAGTTTCAGAGGTGTTTGAAGAGGATGTTTTTGATTTAGACATTGCTAGTGTAATTACTGTTAGCTGTAATGCTAATGATAATTTTGAGGATATGCAGCAGGGATATGGGGACGGAGTGGAAGAGGGAGTGGGTGTAGGTTAGGGTCACGGCCGATTAGGTTAGGGGTTAGTACATGTGTCTTTCTTTCGGATCTACTGCATTTTCCATTGCTTCCTGGAACGCCAGGAGCTTGGTCAACAAAAAACACGAAATTGAGGAATTGTTGTCGCGTGTGCATGTACTGGGGGTTCAAGAAGCCAATTTAACTTCCTTTGAGACTGCTGCTGCTGTGCTGTGTGATTTTGTCTCGGGTGGACATGGGGTTGGGATTTTTGTCAAATGGGCTGTTCCATACGTTCTGTGCCCTGTGCCTCTTGTATTTCCTGGTCTTGGTGTGTGTGCTGTTAGGATTTTTATGTTAGCTCAGTGGGTAACGGTTGTTGTTGTCCATGTTAAGAGTGCACGGACGACTGGAGAGTGGGACGCTTGGTTTCGTCAGTTTCCTCGTCCTCTGATAGTGTGTGGGGATTTTAATGCCCACCACTATGACTGGGGTTCTGTTAGGGTGGACACGAACGGTCGGCGTCTCCGTGCTGCCATTGACCAGAACGGCCTTTGTGTTCTTCATGGAGGGAACTCAACTTTTTCGCGGTGGCAGAAGGGCATTGTGCAAGAGTCTGTTTTAGACTTTTTTCTTTGTTCCCCAGGGATTGAGAAGTATCTTTGTTGCTCTGTATCGGACGACCAGCGTGGAAATGACCATTTCCCTGTGGTTCTTCTTCCCCGCGGTGCCAGTGTTCCACGACGGGCTCGCGCCAGGACGAGACCACAGGTTTCCAGTGGCATTATGGAAGAGTGGCTGGAGGTAAATGGCGTTACTCCTGTTAGGGCGGACTACCGCAAGCGGCCTCAGGCTGTGATGAGGTCTCAGCCTAGTTGGTGGACTGTTTTGTGTTCACGTGCAGTACGTGATCGTCGACAGGCGTATAGGCGCTGGAAGAGGTATCCTTGCGATGAGACCTGGTTTGTGTACAAGGGTACGTCTAGGGAATCGGCGTACGTTATTCGTTCTGAGCGTGACCTGTACCCAGATAGAGTTTGTGGGCAGGTTTGTTCTGCAGCGTCGCTCACCAGTGCATGGCATGTGGTGAATCAGGCAACTGAGCATGTATCGCAGAAGTGGGTCTATGACCCGGAGGGTGAGCCGGGTGCTATTTTGAAAGGAGAGGTGATGGCAGACGCTTTCTGCAGACGATTTGCAAGCGTGTACGCTCTCCCAGTTGGTCTATGTCCACCTGTCCCTACAGGCAGCAGTATTGATGGATCCCCATCAGATCATCCTTTGGTGGAGTCGGAGTTTTCATCGGCGTTAGCAAAATGCAAGGATAGCAGTGCTGCAGGAATAGATGGGGTATCCTATAGAATGCTGCGTGATCTCGGTTCCGCCTCGCGTGCCAAATGTGTTGAGCTTTTTCGTGCCATTTTCCAGAATGGTTTAGTACCAGATTCATGGCTCTTCACCATCATTGTCCCTCTGCACAAACCAGGGTCGGTGAGGTCGCTTGTGTCCAATTATAGGCCGATCTCCCTCTTGTCCAATCTTAGGAAGGTCTACGAGCGAATGCTGGTGAGGAGGCTAGAAAATCACCTAGAGTACTATGCCTGTTTGGCGCCTGTACAATTTGGGTATCGTGCTGGCCGTAGTGCCCAAGATGCAGTGATGTTTCTGTTGTCAGGCATTTACGAATCATGGGCAAAGGGCTATACTGTGGTCGCGGTTTTCTTGGACATAAAGGGGGCGTATGATACAGTGGATGTGGATTGGGTGCGCTGCTGTATGGTCAATATGGGTGTGGGCCCTGGCCTCATAAAAGCGATTTGTGCACTTTTAGGGGCTCGTCATTTTGCCACCAGAGTGGATGGCTATTGGTCTGTTGTCAACAGCTCCAGCCGAGGCCTCCCTCAGGGGAGCTGCCTCAGTCCCCTTCTTTTTGCTATTGCAATCAACGATGTTCTTGTGGAGATTGGGGCATCAAACAATGTAGTTTGTTATGCAGATGACGTTGCTTTGTGGTTTGCCGGCAATGACCCGGATGTTTGCTGTCGGTGTGCCGAAGTGGCAGTTGAGCGTGTCTCCGCCCTTCTTTCTGCACGAGGTCTCCTTCTTGCCCCGGCTAAAACTGAGTTGGTTGTCTTTAGCAGGTTACGCGTTAGGCGTGCCAACCCATTCACTATCTGCGTCAATGGCACCACAGTGACACAGGCTTCGTCTGTCAGGTACCTTGGTGTTTTGCTGGATGAGAAATTCGATTGGGGCCAGCACACTTTGTCTCTACGGGAGAAAATCAGGTCTCGGTCTGCTGTTTTGAAGCGTCTTTCCAGGATGTCCGGTGTTAGGCGTGGTGCCCTCCGTGCTGTATACCAGGCTTTCATTCGTGCTGTCTTGGACTTCCACCTACCTTTCTTGGCCGGTGAGCGACGCCACGTTTCCACGCTGCAGACTGCAGTGAATGAGTGTCTGCGTGTTGTATCTGGTTGTCTCCCGACGACTCCAGTGCAGGCCTTATGGGTCGAGTCCTGTGAGCCCCCCCCCCTCCATGTCAGGGCAGTGGAGCTCCTCTGTGTGATGGGGATGCGTTGTGTCAGTAGGGGCATGGACGATTGCGTTGGTAAGATAGTTCGTGACTATTGTTCCCTTCGCCCGTCATTGCTAGGAGTGTTAGGTCCTTTGGGTTCGGTAGCCATGGCGATTCAGAGACTGTCCTCTATTTCGCCATTGTGCGTGGCGCGGGTTGTCGTTTTCAGTCCCTGGGTGTGGTGTCCTGTGCTCGTTAAGGTATTTTCGCAGCGTGTCACTGGGTGTGACGTTTTCTGTGACGCCTCCTACAACAGGAGCATGGGCACTGGGGGTGTGGGGATTACTATACCGTCCCTGAAAGTGTTTCTTAGTAGGAAGTTGCAAGCGGTGTCCTCCAGCTCCCACTGTGAGCTCTGCGCCATCTCCGTGGCACTGGATGTAGCCATGGACCTGGACCTGCCATCGTTCACGCTGTATACGGATTCACGAGCTGCCATAGCGGCCCTGAGGCGTGCGATAGAGCACCTTGGCTTTTGCGACCCAATCCTTTATGAGATTTGTCGCAAGCTACTCGCTGTGTCTCAAGCTGGTTTCGTTGGTCTTGGCTGGGTGAAGGGCCATAGTGACGTCGTTGGGAACAAGCAGACGGTTTGGCCAAGGCTGCAGCGGCCACAGATAGCGTTGCCATCTCTCCCGTCTCCCCGTTGCTAAAGGAGTGGGAGAGAGAATGGTCCGTGGCCACGACTGGTAGGGTTCTGCACGGTCTACAGCCTGGATGCTCTCTTGCATGTTCGCTTGATGCTCTTCCGCTTTCAGTCAGTAGGGTTCTCTCTCGGCTACGTACGGGGCACTCTCTTCTAGCAGCACATCGCCACAGGATGGGATGGTGTGTCACTCCTGCATGTACAGGTTGTGGTGAGCCCCAGACCCCACAGCATTTTCTTCTGGAGTGTACAGCTGTCCAACAGTTACGGTTGGGGTTACAGGGTTACATGCGTCCAGGGCTAGGGGTGGGCGGTCTACTCTCTCTCCACTATCCACCAGTATTCGCGAGGCTTAGAGCAGTAGCTGTCTTTGTTAATAGGTCAGGTGTTCGGGTTTAGGCCGGCGACCTAACATTTCACTTGTGCTCCCTGCTTCGCTCTGTTCCCGAGTTATGAAATGTGGTGTTGTATGGTATACAGGTGTGGGGATTTATGATGAGGTCTGAGGACCTAGTGCGTCTGTGCACAAGTTGTGTTGTTGTAGATTTTTATGTCCGAGCGCATGGCTGAGGGCCGAGGCTCGTGGAATAAAACCAACCAACCAACCGTTCTCTAACAATGGAAAATGACAACAATGACCTTCAAGCTTCTCTAGCAGCTCGCCTTCTGCATTGTTACAGCACGGATTTGCGTCGACAATGCCATGTTCATTTACTTTTGGACGGGACTGATCGCTTCATCGTACTGATAGCTTCAAAACGGGTGAGAAGAAGGATTATCACCCAATTTCACGATCTCAGTCCTCCTTTAACAATGGAACACGACGATATTGCAACAATGGTTTAGGACTGAGATGCAAAAGGAGGAGTGATGTCGGATATCACGCCTGCTCTTGGATATCACGCCTGCTTATGAATTAAAGAACATCAAGCTGCTGTAGATGTTAAAAAGGACGTTACAGTCTCGATTAAAATTAAGAACAGCACCGTGAAGAGCTTGTTTTGCTTAAGCAAGAAAAAATGCTTTCGTTTTTTAATAATTTTTTCTTGTAGCACGAAAATATTATGACATTGAACTGTAAAGGTTATTTACGATTCAGTACTGTGGAAACTTAACGCCAAATAGCCCCTTCAAACAACAACTCCTTAAAAAAATGTTAGGAGAAGTTGTCTGAAGGGGCTGCTCGTTGATGAGTTTCCGCTGTTGAGTTTCCGCGGTATGAACGGTGATGGGACACTTCGGAATCGAGTTACAATCAATAAACAAGAGTACAGAACCCTTCACTAAGTCAGGAATAACAATGCTGTCAACAATGACATCTTTGTCGCATTGTTGACATTTCTGAGCAAAAGAACGTCAGCACCATTCATCCTTTGTTGTATCGTGCTATACTACTGTTGTCGAACTGAGATCGTGAAATTGGCTGAAAACCTACACTATCTACCACTTTCCTCATGCTGGAATCTAACAATGGCTCTCGACATTGTTAGATCCCAGCACTATCCAAGATACAAGATGGCGGAGGATGTTGACGCTCTGATTCGAGATTTATGTTTAGCTAAGGTTCTGTCCTCGGCGGACATTAATACAGGTTTGGTGGATGATGTCGTGTTTGAAGAAGTTATGGTAGAAGCAGACAGACGGGGACTGACAAGAGAAACTGTAGAAAGGTATGGTTTGCGATCGCTCTCCAGTACAGTAGAGAAGCATCTGCAAGATGGCGGTCATTCAGAGAGTGAGCAGGATCCACTGGGGGACTATGGCTCCAGGTCTGCAGATGAGCATAAAGATGTGATCCAGGTTGTTGAGAAGATGTTTTCTGCGGCTGTAAAAGGGAGGAAGCCCCCATTCGTCGGTCAGAGTGTGAGTGCAAATGATAAAGGACAGGATGGCAACCGAAGAATAATGGCTTTGAAGAAACTATATAGAGGAGGTTTGTTGTCTGCTCACCTAACCAAAGCTCTCATTCTTCTGGGTGGGGAAAAAGGCTGGCCTTGCACCACCTCACAAGTATACCTTCATGTAGAAGAGATTGCAGGTAAAGGAGAGGTGGAAACCGTGGGCCTCTTACGTTCAAAGAATGCCTTCGAAGTGACATTAGCATCCCCAGCAGCGAAACGAAAACTTTTTGCTGCCAAGATGGTCATCAATGGGCAACCTGTAGATATTTATGACTTGCACGACCAGCCAGTTGAAGCCAGGATGCACTGGCTTCCGCACAGTGTCACTCCAGCTGATGTGGCCGCTGCTTTTCAGAATTTTGGCATACTGGAAACGCACACCTTTGAGCGTCTAGTTATTCGAGGAGAAGAAGTCTGTGACACTGCAGTTCGTATAGTCTCTTTCCGCCTGAAGCCATTTAAAACCATCGAGAGTGTGCCTAATGTATGTGTGGTCAAGGGGATGCCGTCGTTGCTATTGTTGGCTGATCGCGCCAATGTTTGAGGTGCGGGTTGGTTGGTCACTTCCGGCGAGTGTGCGCAAGCTTTTATTGCCACGTGTGCTCTGCCTACTATGACCCGCATATCCTCTGTCGTCACCTAAGTGAGGCTCAGGCTGAGGTCGCCAAAGAAGTTGTTAGTGCGACTAAAAGCACGGTGCCAGCAAGTATTGTTCAAAGTCGCCGGATCTGTACAAATACTGTTGGGTTAAATACACAACCCCATCTGTCCAGTGTGCTGCACCCTCTCCCCAGTATCCCGTCTGAGTCAGTTATGCAGAGTGTAGCCGCATCAGATGCAACTCAGCAACCGAATATCGTTTGTCCGGGGCCGATTCTCTTGTTGCCGGTCTCCTATGTTGCAGCGCCAAATGAGTGTGACCAGAATACGCTGGTGCAAGTTGCGTCGTCGTCGTCGGGAATTCGGTAAATATGCTTAACTCTAGTAGCGGAGACAGGGGAGACTCGCCACCTGCAAGGAAGAAAAAGCGAAGTAACAGCACGGGTAATCCAAATAGTGTTCAGAATCGTAATTTAGCAGTCACAAATAAGGTGAGTGAAGTCGTTCCTGGGTCTGTGGAAATTAGTGATCGGGACACCCACGCTATTAAGAGTAGCCCTGGATCTGATGTAGTTCATGATGAAAGTTCTGTTAGTGATTTGATGGACTGTGTTGATCTTGTTAGTGTACAATTTGATGATTTTAGTTTCTGCACTTCTTCAGCTCAGATTAATGACGATGATGATAGTGCTGTTTGTCCCGAGGTTTTTGAAATTGACGGAGTTGACGTTGGTATTACCAATGTAGTAACAGTTATGTGTAGTGCGGATGTATCACAGGAAGATGATGTACGGGTGGAAGAAGGGGAAGGTGTGGGTTAGTGTTTTGAGCAGTTAGGTTAGGTTGTGTAGTTCCATATTTTTCGGATCTAAACCTTATTCAATTGCCTCCTGGAATGCCAGGAGTGTTGTTAATAAAACGCATGAAATTGAAGTATTGCTGCAACGCGTACATATGCTAGGTATACAGGAATCTAACCTAACTTCCTATGAAAGCGCTGCTGCTTTACAGTGTGATTTTGTCTCGAGTGGTAAGGGTGATGGCATTTTTATTAAGTGGGCGGTACCGTACATTCTGTTTCCGTTGATTGTTGTATACCCTGGCCTTGAAGCGTGTGCTGTTAAGGTCTTCATGTTAGCATGGTGGGTAACTGTTGTTGTGATTCACATGAAAGGTTCTTTAACAACTGCTGAGTGGAATGCTTGGTTTCGGCAGTTTTCTTCCCCTCTCATAGTGTGTGGCGACTTCAACGCCCACCACTATGACTGGGAGTCCCTTCGTGTGGACACGAAAGGTCGCCGCTTGAGTGCAGCCATTGACCAGAGTGATCTCAGGGTAGTCCAAGATGGGTCCCCCACCTTTTCTTGGTGGCAGAGGGACACAGTTCAGGAATCGGTCCTGGACTTTTTTCTGTGTTCGTCAGGTATTGAAAAGTTCTATAGGTATCATGTGTCGGACGACCAGCGTGGCAGCGACCACTTTCCAGTGGTCCTGCTGCCCGGCTGCAGTTGCTCCATCGCGGATTCGGACTAGGTCTAAACCTGACATTTCTAATGGTATTATGAGTGAGTGGCTAGAGGTGAATAGTGTGGTTTCCCACCGGAGGAACAGTGGACACCAGCACAAGGTAGGGATAAAAACCCAGCCAAGATGGTGGACAACATGTGTACACGTGCTGTTCGCAATCGTCGCCGGTCATACAGGCACTGGAAGAGGCATCCGAGTGACGCGACTTGGCATGTGTACCAAGGTACAGCAAGAAAATCTTCTTACATAATTCGCAAAGAGCGCGACTGGTACCCAAACAGGATGTGTGGCCAGGTGTTTAGTGCTGCTTCTCTCACAAGGTCTTGGTGTATTTTGTCCCGGGGCACTGAGCAAGTCTCGCAGATGTGGGTTTAAGATTCACAAGGAGGGCGCGGTGCAGTTCTGAAGGGTGAAGCAATGGCAGACGCTTTTTGCGATAGGTTTGCTAGCGTCTACGCCTTACCAGTGGGCTCTCGGCCTCCGCCACCAAAAGGTAGTTCTCTTGATGGGTCCCCAGCGGATCTTCCATGGGTTAGGGTTGAATTCTTGTCGGCATTGGCAAAGTGTAAGGATGGCAGCGCTCCAGGCATTGATGGCATCTCGTATGAGGCGCTGCGACGTCTGGACTCAGATTCTGTAACGGAGTGTGTGACATTTTTGCAGGGCATTCTGCAGGGAGGGTCTGTACCTCCTGCATGGCTCTTCACTATTATTGTTCCGTTGCATAAGCCGGGGTCACCAAGATCTATTGTTTCTAATTACCGCCCAATCTCCCTCTTGTCCAACCTGAGGAAAGTCTATGAGCGGATGTTGGTTAAGCGTCTGGAGTGTCATTTGGAGTATTACGGCTGTTTGTCTTCTGCTCAGTTTGGCTACAGAGCTGGTCGTAATGCTCAAGACGCGGTTATGTATCTGCTGTCAGGCATCTACGAGTCTTGGGCGCAGGATCTTACAGTGGTGGCAGTGTTTTTGGACATGAAAGCGGCTTATGACACCGTGGACGTTGGATCGGTGCGACGGGGCTTGTTAGATATGGGAGTCGCCCCAGGACTGACTGAGGCTATCTGTGCCCTTCTAGGGGTACGTCGGTTTGCCACCAGAGTTAGTGGCTTTTGGTCAGCTGTTGTGAGATCTGATCGTGGCCTCCCGCAGGGGAGTTGCCTAAGCCCTCTTCTCTTTGCGGTCGTGATCAATGAAGTTCTTGTAGAGATTGGTGCATCGAGCAACATCGTCTGCTATGCAGATGATGTGGCTCTTTGGTTTGCTGGGGTGGATCCGATTGTCTGCTGCCAGAGTGCAGAAACCGTTGTAGCTCGTGTTGCAGCCCTCCTCGCCACTCGCAGGCTCCTTCTGGCTCCTGCCAAGACAGAGCTTGTAGTCTTTAGCAGGTCTCGCTCAAGACGTGCCTCTCCGCTGTCTATCATTGTTGGGGGCACAGTCGTTACTCAGGTGCCGGCAGTCAAGTATCTTGGGGTGCTTCTGGATGAGAGACTAGATTGGAATCGGCATGTTTCATCTCTCCGCGAGAGGGTGAGGTCTCGAGCTGCTGTCCTCAACAGACTCTCGAGGTTGACTGGAGTGAGATGTGATCCCCTGCGCTCTGTTTACAGGGCCTTTATTCGCGCTGTCCTGGACTACCACCTTCCGTTTCTGGCTCACGACAGAAGTCACGTAGCTACGCTACAGGTCGCTGTGAATGAATGTCTGCGGGTCATTACGGGTTTTCTTATAACGACTCCTGTCCAGTCCTTGTGGGTTGAGTCCTGTGAACCACCGTTACATGTCAGGGCAGCGGGACTCCTCTGTTCTCTGGGGATGCGGATTGTGAGGAGAGGTTCGGGCGACTGTGGGCAGGATCATCACTGACTACTGCACCCTACGGCCGTCGGTTCTTGATGCATTAGGACCTCTTGGCACCGTTGCTCAGACTCTTTAACATGTGTCCTCCATTTCCCCAATGAAGGTCACACGGGCCTTGCCCTTCTGTCCGTGGGTGTGGGGTCCAGGCCTCACAGGTTTTCTCTTCGTGTTCCACTGACTGTGATGTCTTCTGTGACGTGTCCCTCTGTAGGGTGACAGGCACTGGAGGTGTGGGAGTTGTTATCCCATCTCTGAAGGTTGCGTGTAGTCGAAGGCTTCTTTCAGTTTCCTCCACCACCATATGCGAGCTGTGCGCCATTTGCATTGCTCTTGATGTTGTGTTGGACGTGGATCTTCCGTCGTTTACTATTTGGACAGATTCGCAGGCTGCTCTGGCCGCCTTACGGTGTGTGATTGAGAGCGTGAGCTTCTGTGATCCCATTCTTTTCGAGGTGTGCTGCTAGCTGTATGCCGTTTCTCAGCGTGGCTTGGTTCGACTGTCCTGGGTTAAGGGGCATGCTGGTGTGGTAGGGAATGAGCTCGCGGATGGGCTAGCCAAGGAAGTGTCTCAAGCCCTGGGCGCTACTGCTTCTCCTTCTACTCTCCCGTTGTCGAAGCGTGCACTGTTGCGTGCATGGATCCTAGCTGAATGGGACAGAGAGTGGTCCACGGCCTCCACTGGTCGTGTCCTTTATGGGTTGCAGGGGAGTTGCTCCTTTACGTCTCCCCTTGATGCCCTCCCACTCTCTGTGGCGAGGGTTCTTTCGCGGCTTCGTACTGGGCATTGCTTTCTTGCGGCCCACCGTTGTAGGATGGGCTGGGCCACATCTGCTGCGTGCCCCTGTTGTGATCTGTCGGTTCAGACCCCAGAGCACCTTCTCCTCACGTGTCCAGCACTGTTCCATCACCGTCTTGGTTCTGCTGGGCTCATCCGTTCAGCACACGCTTTGAATGACCTCCTCTCTTTCCGGGCATCCACCGGGTTGCTGCTCGAGTTGAGGGCAGTAGCCGCCTTCGTAGGGCATACGGGTGTTCTAGTGTAGCTTTGTCTTGGCAACTAACTCGGTTACCTTCCCAGTCTTCCACTCTGCTTGACAGTGTTTTGTGTGTCTTTGAGCAACTCAGTTTGATTAGTCATTTGTTGTAATTAAGATTTCTGTATTTGGGCACGTGGCGCAAGGCCAAGGCCCTCAGAAATAAACTAACTAACTAACTATCCAACACACCACAACAACAAAGTATGACAAAGTGACACAAAGAAACTCATCAGTGCGCAAACCTATGTGTTGCACGGCAAAAGGCTAAAACGCTACGTAGGACGATGACGTTCGGCAACAATAAAGTATGACTTTCGCTGAGGGCAATAAAGCGAAAGTCTTGCCGCATTGTTGCCGAACGCCATTGTCTTAACATATTTGTACAACTCGTATGCTGTCTACGAGTGTTTGATACGTGTGTATTTTTGATTTTGTATCTGGGCGCATGGCGTACGGCCACGGCTCGGTGAAATAAATCAATCAACCTACAACGACGAGGCCAAGGCATTCTATATAAATAAATAAATAAATATATAAATATATAAACACAATGACGAGTTGAATCTTTAGTGGATGAGCCATTGTTGCAATAAAGCGACAGTGTTAGTGCATTGGTGCCGAACCATCTTCAAATATATTTGTACAACAACGAATTGTTAGTATTGTTACATTGCATTGTTAGTAACCGAGCCAATATTATGCTAGAATAACGAGGTATTCTTGGCTGTTCCTTTCTTTGCTTCAACTTTGTTTTTAAAACCTAATAACTGCACTAAACGCCTTGGCTATTTGTTTATTTTAATCAATTTTAACTCTTTCCTTTGGGTCTTTCTTCAGCTGCAATAAATGTTTTATTTTGGAAACGTTGATACGTAAATATTGATATGCGAACATTGATACCGTAGTAGATTTACTTACGTATAAGAACTAAAGGCCTTCGTTTTCTTATTTACGTAAGAACCCCACACCTTCGTGTTCTATGCCTAGAATTCCGTTTTCTTATTTTAAAAATTATTAGTTGTTAATTTAAAGTGTGAAATAGTTTCATAATACTTTAGAAACGATTTGGGATACGTAAATATGGACAGCGATTGTATTTCTGCTACTTAAGTAAGAACCAAAGACGTTCGTTTTCTTACTTACGAAAGCAAGAAACCCACTCCTATACTAGTGGTAAGACAATGGTTTCATTGTTGCAGCAGTGTGGCTTCATGATATAAATCAACTGCTGCAACAATGGTCCAACAATGGAAGAGTTGTACAAGTACCGATTTTAGCATCTTAACCCGTTCATAATAATAAGTTGGTCCTGACAATGCTGACTTCGACAATGGACTGAATACAACAATGGCAAGACAACAGCAAGACGGAGGCAAGGATAACAGTGCCGCTCCCATTGTTGCTGACCTGAACTCGGCTGGTATAGCAAAGGGTTTTGTTGCGGATGGTGTTTACGTTAGGCACAGTGCGATGCCGACAAATGTGAACAACCAAACTGTAAAGAAAAGTGTTGATATTTCTTATTCCAAAATTACTCAGTCGGTGAGAGACCATGATTATGGAGAAGCAGCCTTGGGCGACGAAGTGCTGGACGAATTTGACATAAATCAGAAAGACCAAAAGCTAATATGGTTAAAGAAACTGCACAAAGGTGGTCTGGCGAATTTTCAAATGCGAAAAACTCTGGTTTTCGTGGCAGACGAAGCTGGGAAGCCGTATTTTGCAAGACATTTGAAGGATGCATTGGCTGAACTTGTGAGTTTAAAAGAAGTTACAGGCTTATGCTGGCTGAGGGCGAATAACGCATTCCAAGTCATGTTTGCCAGCTATGAATCCGAGGAAACTGTCAAGAAAGCTTAGTGGCTCTTTTTGAATGGGTTTAAGACGAACATCTATGACTTGCACGAGCGACTGATTCGTGTAAAACTCCATTGGCTGCCACTAGAGGCCACTCGGAACGACATCGAAAGGGCACTCAGCGAGTATGGAACCACCGTTAGCCATAGTAACGAGCTTCACACTGAGGATGGCTTGGGGCATTGCTTCACAGGTGTACACAACATTGTGATAAAGATAAAAGACACAGTGCTACTAGAAGAAATACCGGATGTGATCGGAGTTAGGGGTGTTCCAGTATTACTAGCAGTTGCAGATAGAGCCCCCAGGTGTTTAAAGTGTGGAATTAGAGGTCACGTTCGCAAATATTGTTTCAACGAATATTGCGACATCTGAGCGTGCAGTGCACAAGGAGGCCCTCTGTGTGTACCTTCGTGAGCGACGTGATCGCAGGTCGACTCGCCAAGAGGTTGTGAAATTGCCTACAACGGTGAAAGATGGAGCAGCTCCTTCGAGTGCTTCTTGTGCTGCGAGTGCGCAGGCGGCAGTTCCTGCCTCTAGCGAGCCAATGTCGGGCGCCATTGTAGTGTCTGTGTCCTTGAATCCGGCGGTGGTGAGTGAAGAGCGCGAGGGATGGCAGCTCCAGCAAGGCAAACACTCTAAGAAGCGCCCCATGCAGCCACCCCCTCGCAGCACTCCCAAAAGATACAAGTTGTAGCCACAAATAAATTTGCGGCCCTGGACGTCCCCGACGAAGCCAGTGTGTGTTGTGGACCAAGTGTAAACGACGGGGAGGGCGCCATTTTCCCCCCTTCCCCCCCCCCCCCCCCGGTATTAGGTCCCCATTACCAAGACAAGAGCAAGGTGGTCAGGGTGAAGGCAATTCGGCCATGGAGTGTGGTAGGGCTGTTGAAGGTGTTGGCGAATTTGATGTAGAGATTGAGTGTGCTTCTGTGGATGTCATTGCAGATGAGATAACGGTTGATGGGACAGAAGGTGGTGAAGTGTGTATGGTTGACGAAATTAATGTAACTGATTCGGGTGTCCCTGATGCCCTCAATACCCCTGGAGCCCCTTTTATTCCTGTTGTCTTTAATGTCCCTGATGTTCCTGACATCCCTGATGATCATAGTGCAAGTTAGGTTAGGATGTGTATGTACTAGCAGCAGCATTAGTATTAGCATTCAATATCTGTTCTTGGAATGTGCGGGGGGCTGCCAACAAGCTCGAGGATTTAGCGGTGCTCAGCAAGTAATTTGATATTCTGGGTCTCCAATAAACTAGGCTACAGGATGGTTTGACTCCTTATTTCCCAGGTCTCAACGCAGTTGCGGGGCCTGCAAGGTCGCATATTCGGGTCTTTCTAAAGAGCTGGGTCCCATTCCTCCTGCACCCACACCTAGTGTGTCCTGGGACAGATGCTTGTGTACTTAGAGTATGGTGGAACGAGATTTGGCTCACTGTGGGGTTCGTACACGTTACAGGGCGTGTTTCGGATCGGGATTGGAACTCCTGGTTGGCGTCTCTTCCCGGGTCCTGGAAGAGGACTTCAATGCGCACCACTGGTCTTGGGGTAGCAGCAAATGCAACACTATGGGACGTATCCTTGCTGAGTCTCTAGACGTACAGGATTTAGTGTTAGTACAAGATGGTACCACAACGTTTATAAGAAGGTACGGGGAGGTGATCCAGGAGTCTGTATTAGACGCTTTTTTGTGTTCTTCTGAGATATCTCACTCCTTTGCTTTCCAATCTCGCAAGATCTGCGTGGGAGTGATCACTTCCCTGTGGCTCTATGCCAGCTCCTGGTCTCGTCGCGAGCTTTTGTGCCAGGTTGGAATTGAGGTCAGCCCGCCCTGTAATCCCCGCGGGTGCCTTCGGTTTGTGGGCTGCTAAGTGGATTGGAAATAAGGGGAGGAGAGGGACACCGGGTAGAGTTAGGGGCAGGATTGACCCTATTTGGTGGACCGCAGAGTGTAGGCGGGCGATCTGTGATCGTAGGAAGTCCTGGCAGAGGTTTCGTTGCTTCCAATCCGATGAGAGGTGGTACTCATTCGTGGCTACTTCTGCCGAAACTAGGTTTATCTTGAGGAAAGAAAAGGCATCATTTGGACTGAGACTTAGTGAGAAGGTCACGGAGGGTCTCCCCCCATCTGAGGTGTGGAAATTGATCAGGCCTCAGGATTCACGCCCTTCGGTTGCTTGGATTCTTGGGCCACATGATGGTGTGGTTTTGAGAGGGCGCTTGATGGCAGAGGCCTTTAATGATAATTTTGCGAGTGTCTTCGACTCGCCAAAAGGCCCTGCCCCCCCTATATCCCAGTGGATCGGACCCGAAGAGGCAGATGCCCCATTGTCCCTTTTGGAACTTGAGGCGGCTCTTGCTTCCTGCAGAGTCATGGGTGCCCCCGGGATTGACGGCATCACCTACAGTCAGCTTCAGAGTCTCGACAGAGAGGGTCGGGCGGAGCTTCTTGGTGTTTTTCAGGTCTGCTTTAATGGGGGAGTGCTTCCTGGGACCTGGCTTTGTTCTGTTCTAACCCCAGTGTTGGGCAGAGGGAAGCCAAGGTCCAGGGTTTCGAGCTACAGGCCGATCGCCCTCCTTTAGTGCGTGCGGAAGCTGTATGAAAGAAATTTGGTCCATAGGGTCCATAGGATCTTGGATGCCTCTGGTAACCTTTACGTTGCTCAATTTGGTTTCTGGAAGAATAGAGGGGCGCAGGATGCAATGCTTTACTTGGAGGCTGGAATAAAGGAAGCCTGGCTTAACCAGGAGATCGCTGTTGCAGCATTTCTGGATATTAGAGCAGCCTATGACGTTGTGGATGTAGCCTGGGTTCGCCCTGCGCTTCAGAGTTTGGGTGTTAGTGGAAAGCTGGGGGAGGCTGTACTCTCTCTCCTAGGGAACCGACAATTTGCTACAAAAGTTTCTGGTTTTTGGTCTAGTGTTAGGGTTACCAGCCGGGGGCTGCCGCAGGGGAGTTGCCTGAGTCCAACCCTCTTTGCGGTGGCCATCAACGCTGTGCTTGTGGACCTGAGCCTACACTGCAACATTGTGGCTTATGCGGATGACATTGCAGTGTGGCTTGTCAGAACTGATGTGTCACTGATCCTGGTTTCTTTGGAAGCAGTCATCGGCAGGGCAATTAGCCTGTTGGCAGATAGGGGTCTTTCTCTCTCGGTTCCTAAAACGGAACTGATGATCTTCTCAAGGGATCGAGACATGAAGGGTTCTCTTCGGGTTTGTGGATCAGTCATCCACTCTGCGGAGAGTGTCCGCTACTTAGGGCATAGGTTGGTCGCGAGGGAGACAGTCTCTGCTAGGCATGGGATTCTCAAGTCACTTGCCTCAAATCGGGCGGTGGCAAAGAGGTCGGTCCTCTTGTCTTTGTACAAGGCCTACATACGGTCGTGTGCTGATTCTCACCTACCTTTTCTGTTAGGCTCGAGCAGTGCTTTCAGGAGTGTCCAGGTGACCTTAAACGCCTGCCTGCGCACGGTCACTGGTTGCTTGCCGTTGACTCCGGTGGCTGCACTCCTTATAGAGGCGGGAGTGGTGCCAGTTCATATTAAGGCAAGAGAGGCATTGGCGACCCTCTGTCTCAGGGCGATTGCCAGGGAAGGAGAGGACCCCATTGCCAGGAGACTTGTGTGGTACAGTGCCTTGGGCCCTTGGACTAGAAAGGCGCTTGGGACCCTAGGGTTTGGTGCGTCCTTGCTCAAGGACCGGGCCCTTGGAGGGTTCCCTGCCCCAAGTCTCATCTCGGGAGGTCACCTGTGGTGTTGGTGCAGGGAGGTTCTTCCCCTCCTGTCCCACCAGAACCAGGCAGTATGTGATTTTGACGGTGTCAGTATCTTCAGTGATACGTCCTTTCACAAAGATGTCTGGGAGGTGGGGCGAGGATATTCGTCCCCAACTTCCGTCTGGGTTACAGCTACTTCTTGCCCTGTCTCCCGTCTGCGTTCCTTGGGGAACTGGTTGCCATCTTGATTCCAATTGGCATCGGAATGGATCTCCAGGTTACCAGGTTTCGGGTTCTCTCTGATTCAGCGGCTGGCATTAAGTTCCTTCACTCGGCTTTTGGGTCTCTTGATGTGAGCCATCCCATTGTACAGGAGATCGGGCTGAAACTCGTCAGTACTCTCCTGGGTGGCATTAGGGTGACCATTCAGGGGTGCCAGGTCATTCAGGCCACTTTGGTAATGAGGTGGCCGACAAGCTGGCCAGGCAGGGTTTTGCGGACAGGCGCAATAGGGTTATTTTTCCAGTTGCCCCAAGAGACCTACTCCCGGTCCTTAGAGCTACATCAGCTGGTTCCTGGCAGCGAGAATGGGACTCGAGCACTGTAGGTCGGGCTCTGTATAGTGTTCATCCCTCGGTTGCCGTCCCAGACGCTCTAAACAACTTGTCTAGGAGGGATGCAGCTTTGATTTCTAGGCTTCGAACAGGGCATTGCCTTCTGCGGGCGCATACACATAGGCTGGAGTGGAGGGAGTCGCTGGTCTGTCGATGTGGTGTGGAGGAGGAGACTGTGGAGCACTTTTTGTTAATATGTCACTTGTGGGCGCCTTATAGGGGCCTTCATCTGTTGGATTGGGACCGCAATCTGGGAGAAATTCTTGGTGTGCCCCCCGCACAATCCGGCAGCCTACGACTCACTACGTCAGGTGGTCAGATTTTGCAGACGGACCAAACGGTTCGACTAGCTGATGCAAGGGGTTGATATGGACGGTACAGTGGTTGGTGGGACTATATGGATGTTGGGATTAGGTGAAGGGGTAGTACTAGAAGAAGGTGTAACTTTTGGGAAAATGTGTAAGTCGTATGGAATTGTGGATGTAGATGGAATGCCGGATTAGGTTAAGTAATAGGTTTAAGTTGTAGAATGAGCGAATAACATGTAGGTTTGATATGCTCAGTAGAAATAAATTCAAATTCAAATTCATAATAATATTGTAAAGCATGTACACTACAAAGAACGAATCGTGCTGACGTTCTTTGGCTCTGAAAACTTGACAATGTGATGTGCATCTAAAAATGCTTATGCAAAAAAGTAATTGACAACAGCTCTGTTATTCTTTGTTTGGTGAAGGGGTATTCGTTGTTCAGTTTTCGTTGCTTGAACGGTGATGAGGTTCTTTGGAATCAAGCAACAATGCTTTGGATACGAAACAATTTTAATGGTTGTAGTCTGAAGGGGTTATTCGACGTTGAGTTTTCTCTTCTTGAACAATCCATTAACGCCAACAGAGAAAGAACCCTTGTAGGCTAACTGGGTTATTCGTCGTTGACTTTTCTATTCTTGAACAGTGATGGGGTGCTTCAGAATCGAGTAAACATCCATTAATACCAGCAGAGAACCCTTGTAGGCTAACTGGGTTATTCGTGGTTGAGTTTTCTCTTGAACAGTGATGGGAATCTTCGAAATCAAGTAACAGTTCATTAACACCAGCAGTGAACCCTTGTAGGCTAACTGGGTTATTCATCGTTGAGCTTTCGCTTCTTGAACAGTAATGGGGTACTTCACAATCGGTAACGATCCATTAACACTTGCAGAAAACCCTTGTAAGCTAATTGGGTTATTCGTCATTGAGTTTTCTCTTCTTGAAAAGTAATGGGGTACTTCAGAATTGAGTAACAATCCATTAACGCCAGCAGAAAACCCTTGTAAGTTAACTGGGTTATTCGTCGTTGAGTTTTCTCTACTTGAACAGTGATAGGGTACATCAGAATCGAGTAACAATCCATTACGCCAGCAGAAAACCCTTGTAAGTTAACTGGGTTATTCATCGTTGAGTTTTCTCTTGAACAGTGATAGGGTACATCAGAATCGAGTAACAATCCATTAACACCAGCAGAGAACCCTTGTAG
>JAHWFP010005128.1:30562-43652 GCA_023313725.1 Lithobius niger | reverse complement strand
ATGGGGTGCTTCTGAATCGAGTAACAATCCATTAACGCTAGCAGAGACTGTAGGCTTACCCTTGTAGTCTAACCGGGTTATTCGTCGTTGAGTTTTCTCTTCTTGAACAGTGTTGGGGTGCTTCAGAATCGAGTAACAATCCATTAACGCCAGCAGAGAACCCTTGTAGGATAACTGGGTTATTCGTGGTTGACTTTTCTATTCTTGAACAGTGCTGGGATAGTTCTGAATCGAGTAACAATCCATTAACTCTAGCAGAGATTGTAGGCTTACCCTTGTAGTCTAACCGGGTTATCCATTGTTGAGTTTTCTCTTCTTGAACAGTGTTGGGGTGCTTCGGAATCGAGTAACAATCCATTAACCCCAGCAGAACCGTTGTAGTCTAACTGGGTTATTCGTGGTTGACTTTTCTATTCTTGAACAGGATGGGGTGCTTCAGAATCGAGTAACAATCCATTAACGCCAGCAGAGAACCCTTGTAGGCTAACTGGGTTATTCGTGGTTGACTTTTCTATTCTTGAACAGTGCTGGGATAGTTCAGAATCGAGTAACAATCCATTAACCCCAGCAGAGAACCCTTGTAGGCTAACTGGGTTATTTATCGTTGAGTTTTCTCTTCTTAAACAGTGTTGGGGTGCCTCGGAATTGAGGAACAATCCATTAACGCCTGCAGAGAACCCTTGTAAGCTAACTGGGTTATTCGTCGTTGAGTTTTCTTTGCTTGAACAGTGATGGGGTGCTTCGGAATCGAGTAACGACAATCCATTAACGTCAGCAAAAAGCCCTTGTAGGCTAACTGGATCATTCGTGGTTGAGTAAATTACTGCTTGTGTGCTGACAAGTGCCTACAAAATCTTGGACTAGGACAATAAACGTGTAATTACAAAATGGAGAACCAAATTTGCTTGATTAGTGATAAATAAACCTGTAATCAATATGAATAATTTTGGTTTAGGTTTAATTCGAATTGAAAAAGCTTCACGTTTAATAATAATAAACAATAAATTAAGAATAATAAAAATATATGATACAGACTGCCCGTGTCACCATGGCTATATTAGTTTTTCCCTGGTAATCTGAACTTCAGGAACAAGTGGCATGAATGCCCGTGTATGGGTAGCCTATTGCTTGTGCCAACATCCAGATAACATGTATACATGAGCATGGTGACCACTAGACACGTTCTGTCTTTACAACTAAGGTAGTTTGGCTGTTTTTAACTATCTAAGGATAAATAACAATGCCACAGAAAAGGCTGAAACTGTTTGATTGGGAAACTTTGGTCGCCTGACAACATTAAAATCACTGTTAATGACACAGCTTACCGTTTTCTTGTTGAAAAAACGAAGTGAATAACTTTTAGATGCAACCTTTATCGAAAGTAGGGTGAGAGCTATCCACCAACCATAGTTACCAAAACAAAAATAATGTAAAGTATGACAAACGGTCCTGTCAGCATTAGGCTAGCATTAGGCTTCCCTGATAATTCGAAGTTGAACAAGTTGCATTCGCCCGTTGGTTGAGAGGCAACCTTCGTCATCTATCAAACTATCGGAATATTAAATTTTCTAACTTCAGCCTGATACCAAAGTTTGGATTTAAATAAATTTTTTCTAATCAAGACACACGCTAGTGTATCGCCCGACAAGATAAATTATAACATCCAGATAAAAATATATATGAGCATGGCGACCACTAGACACGTTGTGTCTTTACAGCTAAGGTAGTTTGACTGTTTGCAGCTGTCTGAGGATCTAGAAACACGCTAGTGTGTCGCGCCAAGTAAGGCAACAAACATCACAACAAACAGCACATCAATTCAATTGTCGAGGTTGCAAACCATTGCAGCACAACGCCATAGCGTCAAGTGTTTTATATCCAGAAGCAGGGTTGGTCACATTTCAGGTACTAGGATAAAAATAATAATGCGGTACGAAAGCTTAAATTGTGTTGAAATCGAGAGCAATGACCCGCCTGACAAAAATTAACTCGTATAGGAATGCCAGCTAAGCTGCTTTCAATGCAAAATCTGACCCTCCATAACGTTGCAAATGTGTTACTAGTTTCTTCTAATTCTTCTAGTCCTCATCCCCATGTTAAATCCCATAGGGTGATTATTCATCGATACCGAGATAACGGGAAGGCTTCCAGCTGTGAAATTGGACGAATGGGGGCAGTACAATACGAACTGCGTACATTTAATGGTTTGGAGCCGGGGGGTGTAACGAGGATGGCGTGGGATGGCGCGTAAGTACGGAAATAATGTTATAACCATTGTTAGTATTGTCGGCATCTTCTCTCATTGGACGGCCAAAGTACGGATAATGACAACGTGTATGCTGACGTGATTTACTATAGTGTATAAATCTAAACATCGTTGCCAAGAAACTGTATTCCCGTCCAATTCACGAAAACTAAAACAAACACACACACCTCTAAAATACACCTCTTAATACGAAATTAAAATATTGGAAAAATGGCCACCAAGCTATAGTTGACGTGGCACATTATTACAATTCTGCAGGCTAGTTGAGTTGAGCCTAATACACAATTAAAAAAAAAAAGTAGTGATATCATATCAAAAAAACAAAACTGGTAAAAAGAAACGCCAAGTTCCTTCAAAGGAGTGATATCAACACACCAAAACATTCGACAAGTTAATCGCACCGAATAATACTTAAAACGTTAAATGAAAACTTGAACATTGCTACCGAAAGTAGCAATGTTATAGTTTTCATTTAACCTTCGAACTATTAGTCGGTGCGATTAACTTGGCGAATGTTTTGGTGTGTTGATATCACTCCTTTGAAGGGCCGAACCAATCGGAACTTGGCAGTCCCTTTTACCAGTTGTGGCTTTTGATATTTCTTTTATTCACAGCAAATCTCGCATTCCTCATCAGCATGTACTGTCGGGAAATGTGTGTAGTCAACAGTAATTAGAATTTTCACTAAACACTCAGGTAAAAAAAAAATCAAGTAACAATGTCTTTTTTTAAAAATACTTTCAGGAGGCAGTTTGCCTTAACGAGGACGAAACCTGTTCCGACTGGCATGGCACTCGTTACCCACGTTGTTGCCCTGGCTCCGTATGTGGAAGTGCCGTCTGCGTAGGCGAGGGCTGCAGAGCGATTTGTGTTCCATTATGATGACGTCACACCTTGATGGTTAAACAGACGTTATAATCCAGACCTTCTTGTATGGTTTCTGTAAAAGATAATTGGATCAATAAAGTATGATATAGAATTGTAGCATCTTTTTACAGAAACGACAATAAGCTGTAAATCTACATTATTAACTGAACAAAAAATGGCTTCGCCTTTTAGAGAAAAAAACATTACAGCTCGTATCCCATTCTCACAGCCATTCTCACAGCCAGTCACGAAATAAAAACGGATTAGCGTTCACTCGAACGGAACGAACTATAATTTGAACTCCAATACCAGGGAACAAGGACTGTTTTTGATCAATGGTTACGTCAGAAAGAAAGCGTAATTTATGTCTGAGAAGTTTAATGTTTCGGTGTTTGGGCGTGCACGCATAATTTGTGTATTATACAGACTTTTTATATTTGTTTGTGTTTATTGTTGCATGTACTAAGTCTGTTTCGCGTTAGTGAGTATATGTGTATTTTGAGTGCATTTATAATTTGTGAAACAAGCAGACTCCTAGCTAAGGCAGTTTTTGGCCTATGTTTGTGTTTGAAGGTCGTTTGATATGGTTATTGCTAGTTCGTTTGTGTAATCACGTGTTCCTTATGTGTACGTATTTTGATCTTTCAAATTTGTAGCGTTTTGCTGTTCATGGCGTCGATTTTGTGTATGTTTGCGGGTTGAAGTTTTGCTAATTGGAGTTCAAATTATAGTTCGTTGCGTTCGAGTGAACTCTAATCCGTTTTTAATCGTGTGCCTTCGTGGCTGTGAGTATGGGGATACGAGCTCTGTTTTTTTTTCTTCTAAACGACGAAGCCGTATTTTGTTCAGTTAATTTGTTGGTTTTTTTTTCGCTTCCTTTTTATTGTAATTGCTACGGTCTGGTCTGTCATGTGTCAACTGTCCATCGATTTGTTTTCGAAAAAACGGAATATTAGAAATACATATTTTTATAGACGACGAAATATACATTACCTGTTTTAATTAGCAGTTTCCCCTGTGAGCTTATTTTCCCCTAGAGTCTTGAAAGTTGTCTTCCCCGCCGAGCTCGTTCGGTACTGTGCATGTGCGAGGCTTGCTTATATAAGCTTCTGTGCAGCAGCTATTGCCATCATTTCTCCGCGTGGTCGTTCTTTGAGCTTCCCCGTTCGATGTTCCTCCGCCTCCTCCTTCCGTCGTCCTGCGGAAGGTGCATTCCTCCGCTCCTACGCCAGGGACGATCGTTCCACCTCCCACTGCTTCCATCCGGACCAGCCGATGATGCGCCAGCCTTTTCGTCCATGAACCGGTCTTCCTTACAAAGACTCTATTCTCATCACTGCATTTCTTTGATACATGCAGTCATTCTGCCCTCCGCCCGCGGAAGGGCGCTTCCCTCTGCTCTACGGCAGGCACCTCCCTCCGCTCTTCCTTTCAAGATTATCCTACCTTCCGTTGCTTTGCAACGATTTTAAGGATGCACTACCTCCGCCTTCCGTCGTCCTGCGGAATGTGCGTTCCTTCACTCCTACGCCAGGGACGGTCGTTCCGCCTCCCACTGCTTCCATCCGGACCAATGGATGATGTGCCCTTTTCGTCCATGGGCCGATTCTCCTTACAAAGACTCCATTCATTACTGCATTCCTTTGCCATATGCAGTCATTCTGCCCTCCGCCTCTGCCCGTGGAAGGGTGCTTCCCTCCGCTCTGCATAAGACGCCTCCCTCCTCTCTTCCTTTCTAGATTATCCTGCCTTCCGTTGCTTTGAAAAGGGTTTTATGGATACTTCGTCCGCTCCTTTGGCTAAGGATGACTCTACTTCGCCCTCACTGGGCTTACCATGTCCTTCCATCATTCCTCCGGAATGTTTTCTCGTCTACCATTCCTCTCTGGAACCACTTCAACACGGCACTACGTCCCGATTCCAGAACCTCCGTTCCTCAAACAAGCGTTCCGCCTCCCAATTTGGCCTTCTCCTATGGAGATGTTCCAAGTTTTTCATCAAACATCACGCCACAAGACAGACGGACGCTCTTTCTTACCCTCTTTCCGTTCCACAGAATCAACTGGACAACAACAGCCTTCTGACTCAACCAGGTCTCCCTTCTGAGCCTCTGCATACTGGAGTGCTCTTCTTACCATCTGTATATCATCGTCCCATGGATGGGAGATGCCTTCGTTCTTGTCCACTTCCTTCCGCCGCACCACCGTTCCTCTTGGTCCCTAGCCCAATACGGCTTGTGTCATCATGGAATATTGTTACCCCTCGCTTCCCCTGCTCGGCCTCCGTCTGCCAGATGGGAGGAGGGAGGGGGAGGAGATTGCATCCCAAGTAAGAACATCAGCATCACGTCAGCCCGTGTTCTTCCCACTAGGCCTTGGTCTATAAACACAGTGGAGGGGCTCTTACCACCTGTCACAACCTACACTAACACCATACCCACTGCGCATCCTCCTGTGCAGCCTCCTTCATGTATGGCACCTCGGCCGTCACGCCTCACCACATCCTGCATCGTTGCAGTTTGCACATTGCCTATCGAGTTCAACATCCTCCTCTCTTCTTCTGTAGCCACCACGCCATTCACTTCGCTTCGCAAGCCTCTACCTTCCGCATTTCTGCCTTCCGCCTCTACATTCCTATGCGTCTTGCTAAAGGAGCGCCGCATGATGACGCCTCCCGCACTCCCCATTCCGCATCCCTAAGCCACGTTCCGCCTATTGAAGAAGACGTAGAGGTTCTCTAACTAACAACAGAATAAGATTCCTTGGAGCCACCCATTCCGCCTCCGAATCCCTTCCTTTCCTTTTCTTTGCCTTGTAGTACCACGAACACATCTCCCATCCCTTGCGGTCAACCACTTCCGACACGGGACCTACGTTCCCTTCCCGACAAACTCTCTCGCACTGAGGAACGATATGCCTGTCTCAAACTTCAACTCAGGGCGAGGAAAGTAGCAGCTAGGTTGGCTTCCTCCGACAGTCCTCGATTACCTCCACTCGACCTATCCTCACGTTCCTCTCAACATTTTGTAGCTGAACATTCCGCTACCCAACGAACCAATGGACTACTCTGACATGTTAGCTTTCGCCTTCCTTTCTCTTCAGTATTGCATGCTGTTGCTTAAACCAAAGGGTATGATATCCCTCTGCACCGCCGCCACCTGTGTATCCTACTGTGCAGCCCTCCTTTCTTTTTATTACAACCTTCGGCTATGCAGCCTCTGGTCTGTTCTCTACCTTCAACCAGTGCAGCTGTACTACGCGCTGCCCCCCAATGGGACCAATCCTTGTACCTCGACTTACGTCACGCTATTCCTGTTCCACACACCACCCTTCTGCAGAGGACTCCCTCCGCTCCTTCTTTGATGGTCATTCCAGCCTTCCGCCGCTTCTGGACTAATGAGACCTCCTTCCGGTCCTACAGTGGAGGATGGCTCTTCTCCACCTTCCGTGAATCCACCGACCCCTTCCACCATTCCTCTGGAATGTCTCTCATCTTTCATTTCTCTTCGGGACTCACCGACGCAACATGATACGTCCCATCCCGGCTCATGTGTTCCCGCTTCACGGTCGATCATTCTGCCCTCCGAATCAGCTTCCTCACCCATGCTAGCCTCATCATCCACGGATGATCCCTCCACCAACCACTTAGTATCCAAATCGGAAGCCTCGCTACAGGTTTTACTTTTGGCCTCCGTGACCAGCTACCCTTTCAGCCTCCGTTGTTGGGACAATCAACAACACCCCAACATTTGCAACAACTCTCCTCCGCAATGGAGGCATCCTCCTCGAAAATGGTTCACATCTTGAGTTAGATAAAGATCATCCTCCGCCTTGCCCAGGCCGTGGGAATTACTTCTTCTGCCCTATAGGCAATCGTACAGCCAACCCACACAATTTGACACCTATCCTCAATCAGAATTCCTAACAGCAAACACAATGTTAAACCTCAGTTCCGCTCTCTACCTCCCTTGAGCAGTGGTTCCCGGTTTTGTCATCCGCGACAATGACCGTGTCCTCCGACTAAGCCTCCGAGCTGCATCCTAAGCGGACATCCTTTGTGCTACAGCCAGTACACTATGTGAAAGGTTATACACCGACCCTCCTCCAGATGACACTCGCCAGCTAGCTCTCCTCATCAACCAAGTGTTCCGGAGAAGCTGCTTTGCTACTTACCATGCCATGAATTGGTGTACGCGGACCCTCTTCAACTCCACACTCTTACTCTGAGGACAGGCTAGGACACAGCCACGAATCTACATGACTAACTTACCATTCCCACACTACTACGTATCACCAATGGATTTTTTGCCTTCGCTCGTCATCCACCCTCCTCTCCTCCGCCAACGACCATGGGGATAGGAGGATTGACTCTTTCAAGACGACTGAAACACAAAACTTTGCGATACCAAGTCAGTTCACGTCTTCCTTGCCTTTGGGCGGAAGGCGGATCAGTTCGGATTAGCAACGTTCCTCGTCCTCGGTCTCCTCCCCATTGCATGCTGCCTCTGCACAGTCTACTTACGGTGAATCGTTTCACTGCCTCCTATCGGCTTTCACCTTTCCTCCCTCCAGCATTAAATACTGTTGTTTCATTGGGAAGGGTATGATATCCCTTCGCACCACCTACCTCCATCTGCGCATCCTACTGCACAGCCCTCCAGCCGTACCTCCTCTCCAACAAATAACCATCAATTTGTGTCCTCCGCCTCCTTACGCGGACGCTCCTCCGCCAGCGGTGATCCCTCTGCCTCCGTTTCCTACCGTGCTCCTCATGCCGCACTACGACCACAGGCATAGCCCTAGGATTTCGTAAGATTCTCTAAGTACTCTCACCCTTCTGTTTTGACAAGAAAACTCACCTCCTCAAGAGAATCTAAGATATTCTACCTCCTCTTCCGCCGTGGATGGAGGCAGTACTGCAACTATAACCTACCTACTACACCAGGACCTTCTCCTTCTTTTACATTCAAATTTTCCTCCGCTTCCGCTAGAAGATATCCCCCCCCCCCAAATAAAAAGGAGGCGTCCAATTATACTAGTCCTCCCTGATTGGACATTATAAACATTCTTCTCGCCGCAGCTATGATCATACTATTATCATTTGCTCTACATTACACCCTTGATTTCACCCTCCGTTCCAATAATCATCAACGGACTTGCAACATTGTCCTTTCTGCTATGCCTCACCTTTCAAAAAGTTTACCTTCTACCAGTCGATGCAACGTTGGCCTTCCGGGTCTCCTCCTACATACCCTCCATTCGACCAACATATTGACTCCACATCTTCACCCTCCGGCCTCATCTTCAAGTTCTTCTGTGTCAAGCCACCTTCCCACAAGGCAAGATGCTTTCAACATATATTTAGTTGATCTCTTATCCTTGTACCCCGTATGTAAAGACCTCTGCATGCAAATGTTAACAATATTAACCAAATTGAAATTGTATAAAGAGCTTACCGCATTCCCCAATCTCACTCTTACCAAACTTTAGCTTTAGCATGGGTTCCGACATGCTACGGTTTACCTCAAGTGAGTGAAAGTGGTTGGGGCAGCAGGATGGTCTTCATCAGGAAAAATTCTTTCCTGGGGGTGCCGACTCGGACTGCGGGAGAACTCCGAACCTAGCCCTCTGCCGGGTGACGAAGTCTGCTAATTAAAGCAGGTCATGTACATTTTCGTCGGCGATAACAAGACTAAAATTGCAGGGCTCGAACCTGCTTAATTTTAGTTTTTTATTGCCTAACCGAAAATATACATTACCTTAACTCCCGCCCAAGCCTCCCCTCAATTAGCTAGGTTCTGGAAGGAGGAGAAATGATGGCAGAAGCTTATATAAGCAAGCCTCGCACATGCGCAGTACCGTACAAGCTCAGCAGGAAAGACAACTTTCAAGACTCTAGGGGAAAATAAGCTCACAGGGAAAACTGCTAATTAAAACAGGTAATGTATATTTTCGGTTAGGCAATAAAAACTAAAATTAAGCAGGTTCGGGCCCTGCAATTTTAGTTTTTATTTTCAGGTTCCGCTGAAAGTTTGTCCAATGATTATTATTTGATGGCAACACACTAGTGTGTGTAAAGATTTAGCATGTGGCATCTCGATGAGTAGGTGATTCTGGATTGTTGCATTATCATGGCAGACAATTACGGAAACAATTTCAACTACTATACTACTATACTACTATACTACTATACTACTACTATTCCAAGGTCTTTGATTTCAACTGGTTCCCGAAGCCCGCAGTGAAGAAGTAAATAAGTCACTCAGTTATGTCGACCGCCCAACTTTGAGGCCTCAAAATTTAAGATTTCGCACCCTACGTTTTAAAACTTGAAGATTTAAGGAAAAATCAAGACCATTTAATTTTGGTTCTCCACAACTAGCTAGCTAACTCAAACAACGACAATGTTACTTTCCCGGCAACCAACCATTGTTGCATCTTGTTCGAGTGACGTACGGTCAGTACGCTCATGTAGTGTAAATCCACCCAAAACCAAAACTGGTAGAAAAACCCGCCAAGTTTCCAAAAACGGTCGGCCTTTGAAGGTAGTGATATCAATCCACCAGGGAAAGGCCACCAAGGTTAATCCTATTAGCCAAGTTAATTGCACATACTAATAGTTCGAAAGTTAAATGTAAATTAGAAGCGGTAGCAATCTTCAAGTTTTCATTTAACGTCCAAAGTATTATTCGGTGCGATTAACTTGGCTAATAGGATTAACCTTGGCGGCCTTTCCCTGGTGGATTGATATCACTACCTTCAAAGGCCGACCGTTTTTGGAAACTTGGCGGATTTTTCTACCAGATTTGGTTTTGGGTGGATATCACAACTTTCATAGGACTTTGAACGTACGTAAGGTTACACCGTTTGTTTAAGATGCTTCAATCCCATTTTTGCACACACTGACTAACAATCTCTGATTTCGTTCGCTTCGCTCACTCAATCAGCGCACCCCCTTCAGTTGTTTTATTTATCCCTGCAACTTCCCCTTAATTTTTCAAGATTTCGTTCACATTTAGTCATGCAGAAACCCCCGAAGGTCGCTGTTACTAAATCAGCAGAACGCAAGCATTTTTTTGGGGTTATTAACAAAAAACCCATTAGCTCGTGTATACTCGTATTGTTGCGTAACCATCACCTAACGTGCATCCCGTTATTCTTACGCAATCCACGGCAACGTTAATGTTTCTTTATTTTGTCATTCGTTACAGTTCAGTTTTTAGTTCGTCCAGGCTTTTACAATAAATCTAAGGACCAGTCTTGATTGTTCAAGCCATTGTTGCTTAAAATCTTTGGTTGCAACTTGGAAAAGAAACGAAATTTTAATTCACTGGTGGCGAGTTTCAATACCTTCCCACGCATTTTTCCTGACCCCCTACAACCCCCAAACCAACAAAAGGACCATCCTCAGATCACCATGCATCCGTGTGCAAAAGTTCAGGTAAGTAGGCCTTCTCAATTTTGCGCTAGCCATGAGCAAAAAGTCTAAGGGACTTAACATGGGAAAAATCTTATTAGCTAGCCAGCTTAGCTAGACAGCTAGCTAGACAGTAACATAAAAACAACGTTATTGACGCAACTTTTTCTCTATGATTGGTGGCCACTCATCCTTTAAATGTTAGTTTTTCTTAATCTCTGACCCTTCCTTACATTTTCCACATTTTGAAACATTTCTGTCGCATTGGGATTTATCCTCAATATGCCAAAATATGCTTTGAATTGGTTAGTTAACAGACACATGTCTGCTACTGAGCCGCCTTTTTATCATTAACAATGAATTTTTAACAATCGGATGTCTACAATGGGATGATCTACTGTAACTTGGCAACGACACACTAGCGTGTGTCTAGATCATATCAAAAACCAAAACTGGTGAAAAGGGCCGCCAAGTTCCGAATGGTTCGGCCCTTCAAAGAAGTGATACCAACACACCAAAACATTCGCCAAGTTAATAGCACCGCTTAATAGTTCGAAGGTTAAATGAAAACTAGAACATTGTGTTCAAGTTTTCATTTAACGTCCAAAGTATTATTCGGTGTGATTAAGTTGTCGAATGTTTTAGTGTTTCCATATCACTCCTTTGAAGGGCCGAACCGTTGGAACTTGGCGGCCCTTTTTACCAGTTTTGGAATTTGATATATCACTCCTTTTTTTAAAATTGTGTATTTACTCAACTCCACTACCGTACAGATTTGTAATAAAGTGCCACGTCAACAAGAAATTGGTTTTCAACACTTTGCTATCTTTTGCCTATAGGCCCGAACCATTCTCTGTATAGGTTTTAGGTTTGGTTTTAATTTTGTTGTAATTTGTTTTAAGTTAGTTTTAGTGTGTTGATATCACTACTTTGAAGAGCCGAACCACTCTCAACCTGGTGGCTTCTTTACCAGTTTTGGGCTTTGTTTATTTTGCTTTATTTTACAGTTGGTTTATTTTTCGTGAATTGGACGTGAATACAATTTCTTTGGCAACGTTGTTTAGATTTATCGTGATACACTGGTGTGTGTTTAGGCGTTGTCATTGTCGGAACTTTGGCCGTCCAATGAGAGACGATGCCGACAATACTAGCAATGGTTATAACAATATTTTCGTACTTATGCGCCCTCTCAGGCCATCCCCGTTACGCCTCCAGGCTTTAAACCATAAAAGGTACGCAGTTCGTATTGAACTGCACCCATTCGTTCAATTTCATAGCTGGAAGCTTTCCCGTTATCTCGGTATCGATGAATAGTCACCCTATGGAAATTAACATGACGATGAGCGGACTAGCTAGCTAGTAGCTAGCTAGTAACTAGTAACACATTTCAACGTTATTGAGGGTCAGATTTTGCATTGAAAGCAGCTTAGCTGGCATTCCTACACGGGTTAATTTTTGTCAGGTGGGTCATTGCTCACGATTTCAACACAATTTAAGCTTTTGTACCGCATTAATATTTTTCCCCAAGTACAGAAAATATGCCCAACTATGCTTCAAGATCTAGATGCACGCTAGTGTTTCACGCCAAGCTATATGCAAGAAACATCACAACAAACATCTCTTCAATTCAATTGTCGAGGTTGTAAACCATTGTAGCGCGACGCCATTGCGTCAGTGTCTTATATGGCGTCGCGCTACAATGGTTCAATGGTTTACAACCTCGACACTTGAATTGATGTGATGTTTGTTGCCTAACTTGGCGCGATACGCTAGCGTGTGCCTAGATAAATAAAGTGAGCTTAATCCGATATTGTGCCCTCGCCTCTTGTTACCTCATTGTGACATGTTGCAGCATTGTAACATTTTGACATTGTTAGCCGTTCCGCCGCCTCCCCAGCAGTTGGTGGGCGTGAGTGTGGTCGTAGATGACGTTGCAGTTCTGTTGATACTAGTCGCTACGGATGTCAGTTAAGAGTACTAGTTTCATGTATTAGTTGTATTCAGTTGTTGTATTGTTTGCTGTGGGCGCATGACTGTGGGTCGTGGCCCCAATAATAAAACAATTCATTCATTCGCCTCCCCAGCCTCCTCCTCGTGTCCAATTTTCTGAAATTCTCGTGCGCAAACCAACTCGGCCGGGGCAAAATATCACAGCAAACACGAAGACAACCCCCAAGCTAAAACGACAATAACCCCCGAAGCAGCAATGAACACGGGCGAGCGTGTCAATTCTTTAGCCAGAAGTTGAAACTGATACGTTGTTGCGTTGAAAAGAGTTGAAATTGGCACATTGTTTCCTCGACCAGCAATTTACTCTGCGCGGTCACCACAGGAGCAAGTCTTAAATGACGTCATGCACGAAGGACAGTTATTTTTCACACGGTACGGATTGCTTGAGCTAAAGCGATCAACTGGGAGCCTGAACGGAGAATACCAGTGTGTGTGTGGGGGGGAGGGGGGGGCAGTGCGTCTGTTAGTCCTGCTCTTTAGAAAATAAAGAGATTACTCATTGACTGAACCTACAAGATACGTTTTGTTTTG
>JAHWFP010005128.1:7580-25562 GCA_023313725.1 Lithobius niger | reverse complement strand
CTTGAGCGATACGTACCGTGTGAAAAATAACTGCATGACGTCATTTACGACTTGCCGCTGAGTTTACCCCCACGGTGTTTGGTTAGAAGGATAATTTTTTCATCCTCCATTTTCTCAATGTAATAGTGGGGCTAACAGAAGCACTGCCCCACTCACGGATATTTGCCATTCAGGCCCTCCTCTCCTCTCCACTCCCAGTTTATCGCTTTGGCTTGAGCAATGTGTACCGTGTGGAAAATAACTGTCCTTCGTGCATGACGTCATTTAAGACATGCCTTTGTGATGACCGCGCAGAGCAAATTATTAGTTGAGGTAACAATGTGCCAAATTCAACTTCAAAGGGTTTAACGAGCGTTAACCACTCCTTCAACTTCTTTCCAAGGCAACAACGTACCAGTTTCAACTTCTAGCCAAAGAATTGACACACTCGCCCGTTTTCATTGTACGGGTTTTCCTTCCGGGGGTCGTCGTTGCTTCATTTTTGCTATGAGACTTTGGTGTATAATGTAAGATTTATTTGCGATCACTGATCCTCGTTTGATACAGGTTACACCAAAGTTCTTCGTTAGATTTAAATATATCTTAGGACGATTGCAACTGGCTGTACCCCCGGCGTAACATACGTCGGTCTAGCCAGTTCCCGCATACCTGAGCGAAATACTGTAGTGGGCAGTATGGAATGAAAAGGATGCCGGCTGCCCCCTGCCTCCTCCTCCAAACTCCCCTGCGGCCTACCCAGTTGTATGGTCTGATTCCCGTAACCCCTTTCTCGTCCCGCACCGCCTCCCCCATCCCCGACCCGGATTTCCCTATTGAGTGGTCAGAACATCCCCATCCCTGCTCCCCCTCCATTTTAACCCCTGCTGATTTTTTTTTTTTTTATGGAAGTAAATGTCTTTTTTCAATGGAGGACGCTCAATTGCCCGTTTCTCCGTTCTGGTACCAAGCGCAATAAACCCAACAACGGTCGTGCATGCAGTGATTGTTACAGAACCAACTTTGAAACTCTTCAAGTCTGCTCTAAGAGGTAGCATTATTAAAGCAATATTTCGATTGTTACTGATTGTTACAGGCCACACCCGTTTGTTTGCCATTGTCGGTCGCTCGCCCTCTTTCATTATAGTGCATAATGATGAATTTGCTTGCCCAACCTAAGCGTATCTTTATAATAATATCGGAGACCGGCTAAAAGGAAAAGGAAAGCCTAAAGGAAAACCACTTCTCCCCTCCTCGCGCTCGCATTGAAAATGCACTCTCCCACTCTACGTGCAGCCAAAAAGGAGCCAGGCATGAGTGGCCGATCAATCTGACAAGTCTTCGGGAAGAGTGCCGGGAAAATTTCCCGGGAAATGTGTCCCGGGAAATGTGTCCCGGGAAATGTGACCGGCCCCGTGCAAAGCACGGGCTTCCTCTAGTTATATATATAGATGGATCAAAAGGGAAAACTACAGATTAAGACACACGCTAGTGTGTTGTCCGCCAAGTTTAACGACGACTGACATGACATTACGGAAGTTCAATTAATTGTTAGTGATTATAGCGGGATGACCATTAGCGCACTGTCTACTACCTGAAATGTGAAACAGGGTAGAAAATTCTACTTTCTGAACTCTGAAAAGTTGGGATATACAATTTTTAACTTTCCAATCTTCAATTTTGGAGTAAATGATGCATTCTTGCTGACTAATTCCAGCTCCAAGTTTTGAAACTGGATACATTAATCATTATTATAGAATTGCACTTAACTTTAAAGTATAAAAGGTGAAATATTTTGTTTTTGATCAGTCGTTCCAAGATTTGAACGAAGTCACGTCAGTAAGAATTAAGTTCTTTTTTAATATATATTTCGAGGGTATGAAGCCTAAAGGTTCTATATGTGTTTAGAATCAAACTATTGGGAAATTAATTGTTTTTCTTTTAAACACGTATAACATGCCACAAACCTTAGCTTTTTGTTGGAATGAAAGCAAAAGTTTAAAAAAAATATTGCTCTCCCACATTAAAACATCATCCCGTCCCTCCAATGTCATAAGCCATAGAGCACAAGTTAAAAACACAGTGGCTTGTCGTCCCGTCGTCCCGCGCATGGATACACTGTATACATATAATGAAAGGAGCGAAACCAACCCAAAGCCTTATCGTAGAACAATAACGCGTTATTTAATTTTACACTTACGCGCTATTATTATCAATGGAACTCGCACTGCACGTGTTTATTGATAATTTGTTTCACATTATGAGTCATTATTTACGCTCGTACGTTGTCCAGAGCGACCTAAAAAGCGTTTTAGCATAGAGGTAAAAGTCTCGGCCATTACCGGAAGTTGACTGAGACAGCAAAAACTGAAAAGCGTCTCAGATCGCTCTGGACAACCTAGTGGACAAATAATGACTTAAAACGTGAGAAGTGTTAACAATAATGACGTTCAGCACGAGTTCCAATGATTATGATAGTGATTATAAAGAAGAATTTCATACAGAAATACATAAACTGCTTATGCGAAAAATCGCAACATTATTATTTTCATAGACCAAAGACAAAGCTCTCTATTGGGCTAAAGTTTACATTAAGCACATACTCGATATCCTTACGATATTGATTCCAAATGGCTCCAACACCTTCCTAAACACAGAGACAGATGGTTCTAGAGTGCGGAAATGTGTTAAAACGACTTAAAACAGTAGATTTGTAACGCCACAATCCGTACATCTATCTATACGGTGTCTGCGTTCGCTCGCAGGGCTGGCAGGGCACCTTATATATTTTTTCGTAAACAGTTCTGATAGGCGGGTTGTTGTTATCAGTTTCGTGTGGTTTTGTTATTGTCAGTTAGGTTAGGTTAGGTAAGTTAGGTAAGTTAGGTTAGGTAAGGTAAGTTCATACTGGGGCAGTATAACCAGGTAGTTAACTGGTTGGGGTTTGGCATTTCATACTGGGGCAGTTAATTGGTTAGGTTATGATAATGATGATTTAACGAGTTTCCGCAATTTGGATCAATTTGTAGTGCCTTCCGTGAAAATTAAAGTAGATTTTTTTTTGTCTTTTTTCGAATTTCGGGCCATGTGCGTAAAGGGAACGTGGGAAGAAAACTGGCTCTCGTCCGATTTTTTTTTAATGGACTAAGAATTACCTGCTGAGTAATGTTTTCCTCTTCCACTTTTGGGGCAAACACACCATTTGGCCGTGGTGAAGGTCCAAGGTTAGCACCGTGCTGCGCTGGAAAGCATGAAACTGGGCAAAAGTTCAGCAAGTGAAATGCCAAACCCAAACCAGTTCATCACCTCGAGTGAAATGCAGATGTCGGTTCCTAACCTAACCTAACCGACAATAACAACAAAACCACACGAAACTGACAACAACAACCCAACTATCTTAACTGTTTACTGGAAAAAAATATCAGCTGGGAACATGGGAAGAAAACGGCCTCTTGTCCGTCAGCGCAAAGAGTGCGGCTTTTAATTTCTGACGGCCAAACGAAGCCTTTCCCCAAAAAATTTTATGCGAAAATGTTGTTCAGTTGCTCATTTTACGTCATTCTAGCCAACGAGAGGTCAATCGGTGACGAGCCGTTATTTTTCCCATAAGCCGCATAAAGTAAACTTGTTCCCTCTATTGTTTATTTTACTATCAAAAGTGATCGTGGAATGAATTTATAATTCTGCCTTTATTGTGTAGCGCTGCCCCTGCCTTCTAAATCCGTTAACCTACGCACCTAGTATGCACTATCCTATTGCCTCACACATTTGTCGAATTGATACTACAAAAACGGTTACACTAAATAATCGATTGTACAATAACTACCTGATTAGCAGGAGCCACATAACTACCCGAATTGCCAATACGTATAGAATACTGGGACAGCCTTGCCAACGAACCGTAAAGTAGCCGCCATTTTTTTTCAGTGGCTCGCCACTAGCCCAACAACAGATAGAATTCCGTTTTCTGTGCATGTTGTCAAAACCTGAAATAAGCTGGGCCAGTTCCGGTTCAACTTTTTTTTCATACAGAAACATAATTGGCAAAAATTGTTTGCCAAGGACCTACAACCCTTCATATCCAAACGATTTAACCATAAACTCTTCAATAACAACGCCTACAATTTGCTGGCACGTCTTCTAATCGAAATCATGAAAAATCTACTAATATTTTAGTCACTTCTGGCCAGACGCTAAACGTGACAGGCGTGACCCGTTCAAATAAACGACTGGAGTGGGACGTGACGTCATTAAACAATAGCTCACGACGCAAGCCCCTTTTTCTCCCCGACTATATTTCAATAACTGCTTTATGCATAAGCAGTTAAAAAAGAAAAACAGATTGTTCTACGACAATGCTTCTGGCAACATGGCGGACGATGTGGACGAACTTGTGAGAGCTCTATGTATAGCTAAAGTGTTGACATCCTCGGACATAAATACCGGCATCGTGGACGATGTTGTCTTTGAAGAGGTGATTGTGGAGGCAGAAAGGAGGGGATTAACTAGAGAAGCGGTGGAAAAGTATGGTGTGCGTCCAATTTCAAGTGTCGTTATTGACAGCAAGAAACAAGATGGCCGTCATGCAGATGAGCGCAAAGAAGTGATTCATGTCGTAGAGAAACTGTTTTCAGCGGCCGTGAGGGAGAAGAAACCATCTGCTCCAGATGTTGAACGAGTGGTGACTGAACGTAATAATAACCGCAGGATAATGGCGTTAAAGAAACAGTATGGGGGCGGTCTGCTGTCTGCTGATATGACAAAATCGCTGATTCTGTTGTGTGGTGAACGGGGAGGCATGTATTCTGTGACACAAATGTACCTTTACGTTGAAGAGGTTGTAGGTAAGGGTGAAGTGGAAGCTGTTGGCCTTCTGCGAACGGGTAACGCATTTGAAGTGACTCTTGCATCCCCAGCTGCGAAACGCAAATTGTTTGGTGCAAAACTTGTGATAAATGGGTATCCCGTAGACATCTACGACCTACACGACCAGCCGGTTCATGCACGGCTGCACTGGCTCCCACACAGTGTCAAGCCAGCAGATGTTGCAACAGCATTTCAGGACTTCGGGACACTAGAAACCCACTCCTTCGAGCGCCTCGTAATAAGGGAAGAGGAAGTATGTGACACGGCGGTTCGTCTTCTTACATTTCGCCTGAAGCCATTCAAGACAATTGAAAGTGTGCCGAACATTTGCGTGGTGAAGGGGATGCCATCGTTGCTGGTTGTCGCAGACCGCCCACCACAGTGCCTAAGATGCTCGAAAGTCGGGCACTTCCGCCGTGTGTGCACGAGCCTCTATTGTCACGTGTGCGCTGCCTACTATGATCCAAGTCGCCCATGTAGTCACCTGCGAGATAGTCAGGCAGAAGTTGCTAGTGAAGTTGCTGTTAAAGATGCTAGGTCGTGCGCTGTTCCAGCCAGTGAAGTGGGTATTTTGCCAAAGAATAGTAAAGTGGATGAGGTTCAGTGTAGCTCCAGTATCGGTGTACAACCACTAGGGTCCAGTGCACTGTCTTCTTCTAGTCCCCAGTGTAGCGTCAGCGGCCAGCAGGGAAAAATCCTGTCGCCGGGGCCAATTTCCTTAGCGCCGAGCCCCACCAAGATGGAAGTGAGTGAGTTGACGCCAGGAATTCCGTTGTGTCCGCAAGGTCAGGCGAGTAGAGGAGGGAATGATTCGCCTCCTGCTAGGAAAAAAAAGCGTGGCAATCGTGGCAATCGTTCTCAAACATCGAATGACATGCAATACCAAAGTAAGGTGAGTGGTGTGCAGCAGTCGAGTTCTGCTGTCAGCGTCATACGAAACTCCCGTGCTGATGACAATTGCGATGTTGACAGTGCGGATCGAGGTCTAAATGTTGGCACAGTGTCTGTTGATGACTCTATGCAATGTTCAGCTGATGTTCATGAAGTTGTGTTTAATGATGAAGGGGGCCCTATGGTGTTTGAAATTGAAGGTGTTGATGTAGGTGTTGCCAGTATAGTAACGGTTAGAAACGAATCTGATGTACAGCTTGGTGGTGTATTAATAGGATGTAGTGCAGGAGAGGAGGGAGAGGTGGGAGTAGGGTAGAGTGGTGAGGTTAGGTTCGTCTCACCACTTTGAAATCTGTTGCTTTTTCGATCGCCTCCTGGAATGCCAGGAGTGTAGCAAATAAAACACACGAAATTGAAGAATTGTTGCAACGTGTTGACGTGTTAGGTGTGCAGGAATCTAATCTGATTTCCTATGAGGGTGCAGCAGCTCTCCAGTGCGATTTTATTCCAGGAGGGAAGGGGGTGGGAATTTTCATTAAGTGGACAGTCCCGTACATCCTGTTTCCGTTAGGCGTTGTGCTCTCAGGTTTGAATGCATGTGCTGTTAAGATTAATATGCTGGCAAAGTGGGTGACGGTTGTCGTTGTTCATGCAACAAGCTCATGTACTACCAATGAGTGGAGAGTTTGGTTGGAGCAGTTCCCCTCCCCTCTCATAGTGTGTGGCGACTTTAACGCCCACCACTATGACTGGGGGTCTCTCCGGGTCGATACTAGCGGGAGGCGTCTGAGTGCAGCCATTGACCAATGTAATCTGTGTGTGATTCATGACGGGTCACCGACTTTTACACGGTGGCAGAAGAATTCTGTGCAGGAGTCAGTCCTGGATTTTTTTCTTTGTACGGTGGGGCTAGAGAAATTCTTTAGGTTTTCTGTGTCGGATGACCAGCGGGGCAGTGACCATTTTCCAGTGGTCCTGCATCCCAGCACTGTATGTGCTCCCAGGCAATCTCGTGCAAGGTTACGACCAGCTGTATCAAATGGTAGCATGACAGAGTGGCTTGTCGCGAACAGGGTAACTTCCAAACGAAAGAGTGGCGTGCACCAATGTGTTCGCACCAAAAAATCTCAGCCTGTCTGGTGGACTACTCTGTGTTCGTGCGCTGTGCGTGATCGTCGCCAAGCGTATAGGCGCTGGAAGAGGCGTCCGAGTGACTCTACCTGGTGTGTGTACCAGGGCACCTCCAAAGAGTCTTCTTATATCATACGGAAGGAGCGTGATTTGTACCCAGATAGAGTCTGTGGTAAGATTTGCAATGCCACCTCGCTTACGAGCGCGTGGCGTGTTGTTGCTAGTGGCTCCGAGCGTGTAACGCAACAGTGGGTCTACGATCCGAAAGGGGGGCCGGGTACAATTCTGAAGGGTGAGGCAATGGCGGATGCCTTTTGTGAAAGGTTTGCGAGTGTATACGCCCTCCCGACAGGCTTGCAACCGCCACTGCCAGTGAGCTGTTCAATTGATGGGTCTCCCACTGATCTACCCTGGGATAACTTGGAATTTTCCTCGGCATTGGCAAAGTGCAGAGATGGTAGTGCTCCCGGTATTGATGGTGTCACGTATGAGGCACTACGACAACTTGACATTACTTCTGTAACCACCTGTGTGTCCCATTTTCAGGAGTTCCTACAGGGTGGATCTATTCCCGCCGCATGGCTTTTCACCATCATTGTTCCCCTTCATAAGCCACGGACTGCGAGATCCCTGGTGTCTAACTATAGACCAATCTCCCTCTTATCTAATTTGAGGAAGGTATACGAGCGTATGTTGGTTAAGAGGCTTGAATCACATCTCGAGTACCATGGTTGCTTGTCACCGGTGCAGTTTGGGTATCGGGCTGGCAGGAATGCCCAGGATGCGGTGCTTTATCTGTTGTCTGGCATTTACGAATCATGGTCGCACGGTCTGGTTGTGGCGGCAGTTTTTTTAGATATGAAGGCAGCGTACGATACTGTTGATGTTGAATGGGTTCGTCGCGGTTTGCTCGGCATGGGTGTTGGCCCGGGTCTGGTTAAAGCCATCTGTGCCCTTCTGGGCGTTCGCGAATACGCCACTAGGGTAGGGGGATGTTGGTCGTCTGTCGCGAGCTCCAGCAGAGGCCTCCCACAAGGTAGTTGCCTCAGCCCACTGCTGTTTGCCGTTGTCATTAACGAGGTTCTGGTGGAAATAGGGGCATCGAGTAACATTGTCTGCTATGCAGATGACGTGGCTCTGTGGTTTGCGGGCAGCGACCCAGTTCTCTGCTGCCAGTGTGCCGAGGAGAGTGTTGCGCGTGTAGCCGCCCTCCTCGCTGATCGCGGTCTTATTCTTACTCCTGAGAAGACTGAGCTGGTGGTTTTCAGCAGGTCACGCCGTAGGAGTGCCGCTCCTCTGTCCATTTGTGTGGGTGGTACGACTGTGACACAAGCTTCAGCAGTCAAGTATCTGGGTATCCTCCTGGATGAGAGGCTAGACTGGAATAGCCATGCTCTAGCTCTCCGTGAGCGTGTCAGGTCACGTTCTGCTGTTCTTAAGAGGCTGTCACGAATCCCTGGGGTGAGGCGTGGGTCCCTCCATGCTGTGTTCAGATCGTTTATTCGCTCAGTTCTTGACTATCATCTTCCGTTCTTGTCTATGGATCAGCGGCATGTTTCCATGCTACAGGTTGCTGTGAATGAGTGCCTGAGGATCGTCACGGGATGCCTTGTGTCGACTCCAGTGCATTCACTGTGGATTGAATCCTGTGAGCCACCTCTGCACGTCAGGACAACGGAACTGCTTTGTTCTCTTGGCATGCGCAATGTCAGTAGAGGCATTCAGGACTGCGTTCGCAAAATCATCTGTGATTACTGCACCCTGCGTCCGTCTGTTCTGGACATTTTGGGCCCTCTGGGGAAGGTTGCGCGAATCTTGCAGTGCGCGTCTATGGTTTCTCCATTGAGAGTGGCCCGTGCTTTGCCTTTCAGCCCGTGGGTGATGAGTCCTGGTCTGTTTGGTGTTTTTGCAAGTGGTGTCACCGATTGTGATGTCTTCTGTGATGCATCCTTCTGCAGGGTTGCATGTACTGGGGATGTAGGAGTAGTGGTTCCATCCCTGAAGCTGTGTTGCAGTCGGAAACTCCTGTCTGTTCCTTCCAGCACTGTATGCGAGCTTTGTGCCATCTCGGTTGCACTTGACGTCATCCTGGACTGCGATCTTTGTTCAGTTACTATCATCACGGACTCACAGGCAGCAATTGCAGCTCTCCGGCGCGCAATTGTGACTATCGACTTCTCTGACCCAGTTCTGTTTGAAATTTGTCACAAGCTGTATGTTGTGTCCCATCTCGGTAAAGTCAGGCTCTCGTGGGTCAAGGGCCATGCGGGCACAATGGGCAATGAACTGGCGGACGGGCTGGCTAGGGCTGCCGCTCAGGATGCGACTGAGTCCATCTCCCTGGTCGCTCTTCCTACAATGCGACGACCACAGTTACGTGCCTGGCTGCAGGCTGAGTGGAATAGGGAGTGGTCTGCGGCTCCCACTGGTCGTTTCCTGCACGTGCTACAAGCAGGCTGTTCTTTGTCTTCCCCTCTTGATCTTCTCCCTCTTTCAGCATCGAGGATCCTCTCGAGGCTCCGTACGGGTCATTCCCTTCTCGCTGCTCATCGTCACAGGATGGGATGGGCAGCTTCTGCACAGTGTCGCCGCTGCGGCCGGTCAGATCAGACACCGGAGCATTTTCTGCTAGACTGTCCGACTCTACACCCTCAACGAGTGAGCATGCTAAGGTTCATCCGCACGACGTTACAACCGACTCTGCACTGTTTGCTCTCCTTCGGATCGCCTCGAGGGTTGTTGTCAAGGCTGCGAGCTGTGGCTACTTATGTCAGGGACTCAGGTATTCAAGTGTAGCGAGATTTCCCCCTCTCCTCTGCTCTCCACCTCGCCTCCTCTCCGGTGATTCATTTGTTGGCACGCAGTTGGTGGGCGTGAGTGTTTTCGTAAGTGAAATTGTAATTGTGTTGCTGCTAGTAACTACGGCTGTCATTAAGAGGACTAATTTGATGTGTTGGTTGTATTGGTCGTTTGGACGGTTGTAGTTGTTGTATTGTTTACTGTGGGCGCATGACTACGGGTCGCGGCCCCAATAAAAAAACAATTTCAATTTCAATTTCTTCTGGCTTCTGTTTTTTTTTGTTTTTTGTTTAGTTTTGTTTCTGTATTTTCTATGTTTTGTTGGTGGGGCTGATGACCAGTTGTGGACAAAGCTTCTTTAATAAATCAATCAATAAATCTGGCTGGATTCACGCCTTTCATTATATGTGTAGCCATGCGCATGAGGGACGACGGAACACAAGTTTCTGTGGTTAAAAACAATCAGCTAACCTCATAAAATTAGCCAAATGTTTTAAAAAAAAAAAAAAAAAAAAAAAAAAAAAAAAAAAATATATATATATATATAATGTATATATATTATTTTATTGTATTTCTGGATTGTGCAAGTGATTCTAAGAAACATTCCCTTAATTTGACACCAACCGTCTAACACTTTTAGTATACATTTTACTATTTTTTTTACTAAAAATACTGCGTCAAGTCTAATAAAGCCAAATCTAGAAAAAATTATTGTGTCAAGTCTAATGCATATGCCTGATCTTGAGCTAAGAGAGACAAACGTGTAGTGTCAATTGAAAAGTAGCTAGGAATCACTTTCTGAAGCCATATAGCGGAAAACGAAAACCTTGCTTTTAACAAAAGCATTTCCTGAGTGTATTGTCATAGGATTTATTTATGTTCGAGGTTTGCCTAGCAAACTTCATGAAGTTGAGAAAATGTTACAGTTTGCAGAAGTTGTAGCGGTGCAAGAAATTAATACCACTCGTGGATGTGATGCATCTGCTCTCCAGGCTGACTTTGTCACTGTTGACGATAAAGTTGGACTATTCATTAAGTGGTCTATGCCATTTGTATCGCACCCAATACTTTTGCAGCTGCCTGGTCTTAGTGCATGCGCTGTGAAAATTTGGATGCTCGGGCAGTGGGTCACTCTTGTTTGTGTTCACGTAACTGGGCTTATCTCTGTTGCTGCATGGGTGACGTGGTTTCATCATTTTCAACCGCCGTTCACCATTGCAGGGGATTTTAATGCCCACCATTATGACTGGGGTTCTGTTCGTGTTAATGCGTGTGGCCAGCGGCTAGCTAGAGCTATTGACATTGTTGACATTGATATGATTCGTAATGGTACTCCAATATTCTCGCGTTTGCGTCAAGGAGCAGTCCAAGAGTCCACTCTGGATATGTTCCTTTGCACTCGAGGTTAGGCGAAGCACTTTCACTTCTTTGTTTCTGATGATTTAAGGGTCAGTGACCACTTCCCGGTCATCCTGTCCTCCATTGGGAGTGTTTGTCGCTCACAAAGAGGGTTTCGTGCCAAACCCAGAGTCTCTAATGGGGCTTTTGCCAGTTGTATTTCTACATACATGTGGCGTAAGCGATCCATTGAGCACTCCCCGTCAAGGGGAAATCCGGTGTGGTGGACCCAGACTTGTGTGTGTGCTGTTCGTGATAGAAGGCGTGCATATCGTCATTGGAAACGGCATCCAAGTGATGCAGCTTGGCTCACTTATCGCGGGGTTTCTCAGGAATCTGCGTTCTTGATCCGTCAGGAACGTAAGTCTTATCCGGCACGTGTTTGTATGTTAGTCGGTCGGGCTCCTTCTTCGATCAGTGCCTGGCGTGTGCTTGATCAGAGTGCATCATATGGCTCCCTGTCTTGGGTTTACTGCCCAGGTGATGCATCTAACTCGGTTCTTCGTGGTGAGGCCATGGCAGATGCATTTAATGCTCGGTTTGCGAGTGTATATGCACTCCCCATGGGCTCCTAGCCACCTGCTGCGTCCTCATGTGCGCAATTTATGTGTCCAACAGATCTTCCTTGGGACTCTTCAGAATTCTCTGCCGTGCTTGTGAAATGCAGAGACAGCAGTGCTCCTGGAATAGATGGCGTTCATTATAGGATGTTGCGGACTTGTCACAGGATGCCATCCTTGAGTGTGTTGCTCTCTTCCAAGACATTCTTCACGGCTATCTCCAGTTCCTGTATCCTGGAGGTACACGGTCATTGTACCAGTGCACAAGGCAGGTTCTGTACGGTCCAACCTCTTGAATTATCGTCCAATCTCACTGCTGTCGATTTTGAATTAAGTTTTTGAACGGATGGTTGAGCGCCGCGTGGACTGGCATCTGGAGTACCATGAGTGTCTTGCGCCGATCCAATTTTGGTATAGGGCACATAGAAATGCCCAAGATGCCATCTTGTATCTTCTGTCAGGGATTTATAAGGCCTGGTCCCACGGGTAGGTTGTTGTTGCTTCGTTCTTGGATATAAAGCGGCGTACTATACTGTCAGTGTGGACTGAGTTTGCCGTAGTCTGGCTAGGATGGGTGTTGGAGAGAAGCTTATTGGTGTTGTGGCGGTCCTTTTTGGCAATCGCCGTTTCTCGACTAAGGTTGATAGTTCCAGGTCTGCTGAAGATGGCTCTGGCCAGGGCTTACCCCGGGGAAGCAGTCTCAGCCCTACGTTGTTTGCTGTTGCAATTAACGAAGTGTTTGTTGAGATTGCTGACGACATTGCCTTGTGGTTTAATTGCTGGTGATGACGTTGGTGTCTGCGGCCAGTGTGTCCAGAATGTTATCGGCAGGGCTCCTCTCGTCTCTCTGAGAGGGGCCTGTTGTCGGCCCCAGCCGAAACAGAATTAGTGGTATTTTTTCGGCGTACGAAGCGTGAGAGGACGCCAGCTTCTGTACTGGTTGACGGTATGACTGTAGTGCAATCCTCCATGGTTAAGTACTTGGAAGTGGTTCTCGATGAACGCCTAGAGTGGATGCTTCATGCCAATTAGCTGAAGGCCAGAGTGCTGGCTCGTGTCTCGATCTTCAAGCGACTGGTGACAATTGAAGGAGTCACTAAAGGTTCTGTGATGGGGGCATACAGGATGTTTGTTCAGTCACTTTTGGACTGCCACCTGCCCTTCTTGTGCCCCTACCAATGTCATTGACGCTCTCTGCAAACTACTGTGAATGTCTGTCTCCGCGTTGTCACAGGATGTTTGGTCACCACGTCAGTGCAAGCCCGTTACACATCAGAGCGTGTGAAGTTCTGGCTGTTCTGTCAATGCGTAATGTCAGTAGAGGTAGACATGACCCTGTTGGAGGTGTCATTAGTGATTATTGCAGTCTTGGTCCTGTAGCTCGCAGTGTTCTTGGAGCCCTTGGTCTTGGTGCGACTCTGTTGCTGTGCCTGGCACCTAGCTTTTCTCTTAGAGTTGCTGTAGCGACTCCTTTCAGCCCGTGGGCTTGGTGTCCGGGTCTAGCAACGGTTTTTTCTTCGCAGTCGCCAGTCTGTAGCATATTTTGCCATGTGTTTTGTGATACATCGTTGATGATCCTGGATAGGGGCCGTTGGTGTGGCTATCCCGTTCCTGATAGTCTTCCGGAGTTATCAGCTCGTGTCAGTCTCATCAAGCACAGTATGTGAATTGTGCGCCATTTCGGGTGCCCTTGATGAGGTTTTGAATTTGGCGCTTCCTGCGGTGGTGATCTACTCGAATTCCAGATCCGCGATAACGACTGTACGGCAAGCTATGGAGGAGCTGGACCTTGCAGACCCTGTTGTCTACTCGGTGTGTAGGAAGCTGTAGGCTATTAGCAGTTGTGGTATTATCACTCTTCAGTGGATTCGGGGTCATCATGGTATCCCAGGCAACGAGCAAGCTAATGGGCTTGCTAAGCATGCAGTGGGATCCAACACAATGTGTCTTGACTTGATGCAGTCCCCGAGTTCCAAGCATCCAGAAGTTGTGGCGTGGTTTATGAGCCGGTGGACAAGTGAGTGGTCTGCATCAACCACTGAACGGGGCTTGTATCAAGTGCAGCAGGTTTGCAGTTGTCGGTCAGTTTTGGATTGTCTGCCGCATGTTGATGCGCGGGCCTTGTCCCGCCTGCATACGGGTCACTCGCTCCTGCAGGAACACCAGTTTCACGTGGGGTGAGTGGACTTCCCGGTTTGCTCAGTTTGCTTAGTGGACTTTATGCGTGACCATTTTCTTCTTCTCTGCCCGGTCTTCCAGCTCCAGCGACGTGCGCTGGCTTCTGTTCTCATGGCACATCCATTGATCAGCGACCTCTTGTGTCTCTCGGGGGCCGGGCTGCAGTGAGTAGGCTTAAAGCGATCGCGAAGTTTGTGCGGGCACCGAGAATGAGGGTTTAGTGCATGGCTCTCTGTTAGTGTTTTCTCCCTTCTTCCTTCTCCCTCTTTCCTTCTGCTAGTGTGCAGTTGCAAGTGAATTAATAGGTTGATCAGAGTGCTGGTTGGCGTGAATTGGGGTGTGTATTGCAGTGATTGTACCCTAAACTGGTTGTGATGGTCTAGTGCGGGATGCATGGCTCTGGGCTGATTTCCCGTTGTAATAAATTCAAATTCAAATTCTAAAACACTGCTCGTGAAATAACTTGAATTGCACGAATCACGAATTTTGTGTAGATGGAAGTGGGGTTTTCCGTCCTCTAACATATGAAAAGCCATCTAATTAATTTTTTTTTCAAAATGTGCTTGAACTGGTTTTGCATGTTTTGCTCTTCAGCTAATGTTTTGGAAGAAATAGAAAGATAAATCATTCAACCTGAATATAATTTAACATTTTCATCACCCCATTAACTAGAAATTTGTACGAGCCAACACCCCCCCTCCCCACCCACCTTTCCCGAGGTATGTATTGATCACCGAGCGGCCCATGTGTGCAATATCGAGGAAAAAAATAGCGTCGAAATAAAGACCTGGTTTTTTGGATATAGAGTTGTGCGATAATTCTTTAAACACTATGAAAACAAAAATTTCGTAAAGAAAAACATAAACTGCTTATGCCAAAAAGATTATCAAGCTGGATGTATCAAGCCACTGTAAAAAAAAAATTGCAAAAAAAAAAAAAAAATGCTCGTATGGGAGTAGGGTAAAAACACCAAACTGCAGGAGTTTTCTGGGGGAAAATTGCTTTGTGCCAATTTCCAGACAACTCACGTCAACTAAATTCCCAAATGTTCTTTCTTCTGTGGACCATCACTGCCAAGATTTAAAAGATTATCTTAGCAGCTGGAATGTCAAGGAAATTTCCACCTTGTTAAGGTACTTCTCGTTTTTCTTCTCTTGGTCCATCACTACCATGATTTAAAGGAGATTTATATACAGCAGGAATGTTAACGAAATTCCCACCTTGTTAAGGAAGTTATCGTCGTTCTTCTGTTGGTCCATCATTGCCATGATTTAAAAGGCTATCTTAGATACAGCAGGAATAGCAACGAAATCATTCCCACCTTTAGTTTCGTCTTTCTTCTATCTAGACACACGCTAGTGTGTTGCCGCCAAGTAACAGTAGATTATCCCATTGTAGACATCCGATTGTTAAAAATTGATTGTTAATGATAAAAAGGCGGCTCACTAGCAGGCATGTGTCTGTAAACTGTAAGCAACTGAAAGCATATATTGGCATGTTGAGGATAAATCCCAATGCAACAGAAATGTTTCAAATTGTGGAAAATGTAAGGAAAAGGGTCAGAGATTAAGAAAAACTAAAATTTAAAGGATGAGTGTCCACCAATCATAGAGAAAAAGATGAGTCAATAACGTTGTTTTTATGTTACTGTCTAGCTGGCTAGCTAGCTAATAAGATTTTTCCCATGGTAAATCCCATAGACTTTTTGCTCATGGCTAGCGCAAAATTGCGAAGACCTACGTACCTGAATTTTTGCACACGGATGCATGGTGATCTGAGGATGGTCCTTTTGTTGGTTTGGGGGTTGTAGGGGTCAGGACAAATACGTGGGAGGGTTTTGAAATTTGCCACCGGAGAATTTTAATTTCGTTTCTTTTCCAAGTTGCAACCAAAGATTTTAAGCAACAATGGCTTGAACAATCAAGACTGGTCCTTAGATTTATTGTAAAAGCCTGGACGAACTAAACAAGGGGCTACAGCGACTATCTAGTCGCATTGGTCTTCTGTACAGTTCGTCCACTTCCAATGTTGAGGCACACACCTCTATCATGCACTACAACAGCTATCTCTATTATATAATCTAAAAACAGCAACCATCAGAATTGCCCGTTACAAATGTGTTAGCTTTTAAGCTTATTTTACGTTTTAGGCATAATTGTAAATTAGGCCTAATTTACAACTTTAATTTCGTAAGTAGCAACTAACGGAGATATTTGGATTGTATACAGTAAGCCTATTCATTTTTGCATCACAGTATGCCTCCGCACACACAGTTACAGAATTCAACGTAATGCGCAACGTAGCCTAATATAGATCAGTGGTGGTAGGGAAGGGACAGGAGAAACCCTGCAGCAGCGACTCGTCGCAACTATTGAGGTTGCCATGGTAACGTGATTTTAGATCTAATTTTCATTTTTTAGGCCTAATTTTTTTAACGTTAGTTTTGGTTTCGTAAGTAGCAGATAGGCCTAATGGAGAATTTGGTTCGATCGTAAGCCTATTCATTCATGCAACAATGCGACAAGACTCTTTTAAACAAAGCTAAAATGTTTTTGTTTTTACAGCTTCGTTAACACAAATCTTCAGGATTTCAATTCGACGATGAAATGTTATTATTTAATTTAGTTACGTCGAAAAAGTCTATTAGCTATAAGGAGGCAACAGTGTTTTAATTCGCTATGTTATTTAACTAACTTTTGACACTGAATCGAACGTTGTAAACAGTGGTCATCAATTTCTGGTACCGTTGCGAAATTGAAAAAAGTGACGGACGGACAAAGTCGTTGCAATAGTCTTCTCAGCCGGTACGGCTGTACAGAAGACTAAAACTGAATTGTAACGAAGGACAAAATAAAGAAACATTAACGTTGCCGTGGATTGCGTAAGAATAAAGGGATGCACGTTAGATGATGGTTACGCAACAATACGAGCATACACGAGCTGAGGGTTTTTTTTTTGTTAATAACCCAAAAAACAAAATGCTTCGCGTTCTGCTGTGTTAGTAACAGAGACCTTCGGGGGTTTCTGCATGACTAAATGTGAACGAAATCTTGAAAAATTAAGGGGAAGTTGCAGGGATAAACAAAACAACTGAAGGGGATGCGCTGATTGAGTGAGCGAAGCGAACGAAATCAGCGATTGTTAGTCAGTGTGTGCAAAAATGAGATTGAAGCATCCTAAACAAACGGTGTAACCTTATGTACGTTCACAGTCCTATGAAAGTTGTGATATCCACCCAAAACCAAAACTGGTAGAAAAACCCGCCAAGTTTCCAAAAACGGTCGGCCTTTGAAGGTAGTGATATCATTCCACCAAGGAAAGGCTGCCAAGGTTAATCCTATTAGCCAAGTTAATCGGTCCGAATAATACTTTGGACGTTAAATGAAAACTTGAAGATTGCTACCGCTAGTAGTAATCTTCTAGTTTCCATTTAACTTTCGAACTATTAGTATGTGCGATTAATTTGGCTAATAGGATTAACCTTGGCGGCCTTTCCTTGGTGGAATGATATCACTACCTTCAAAGGCCGACCGTTTTTGGAAACTTGGCGGGTTTTTCTACCAGTGTTGGTTTTGGGTGGATTGGTCTATCATTGCCGTGATTTAATAGGCTATCTTAGATACAGCAGGAATGGCAACGAAATTCAAACCTTTTTAAGGAAGTTTTCGTCTTCTTCTATTGGTCCATCATTGCCACGATTTAAAAGGCTGTTTTAGATACAGCAGGAATGGCAACGAAATTCACACCTTTTTAAGAAAGTTTCCGTATTTCTTCTATTGGTCCATCACTGCCATGATTTAAAAGGCTATCTTAGATACAGCAGGAATGGCAACGAAATTCGCACCTTTTTAAGGTGGTTTTCGTCTTTCTTCTATTGGTCCATCATTGCCACAATTTAAAAGGCTATAGATACAGCAGGAATGGCAACGAAATTCACACCTTTTTAAGGAAGTTTTCGTCTTTCTTCTGTTGGTCTATCATTGCCATGATTTAAAAGGCTGTCTTAGATACAGCAGGAATGGCAACGGAATTCACACCTTTTTAAGGAAGTTTTCGTATTTCTTCTATTGGTCCATCATTGCCATGATTTAAAAGGCTATCTTACATACAGCAGGAATAGCAACGAAATAATTCCTACCTTAAGTTTTCGTATTTCTTCTATTGGTTCATCATTGCCACGATT
>JAHWFP010005125.1:361-26934 GCA_023313725.1 Lithobius niger | reverse complement strand
AGATAGCTGTATTGACTGTGAGGAGCTCAAGCGTCTGACGGCCTTAGCAGGCCACTACACTGCCGGCCAGCTAAGGCGGTCAGACGCTTGAGCTCCTCAAAGTCAATACAGCTATCTCAATCGGCTACGAGTCGAAATCGAAAAGTGACATCTGTCGGCATTAATTTCTGAGCGTTCCAGCAAAACAATGGCGATCTCCGTGTCCTGTTTTGGTGATGCAGTAATTAAATTGTTATATCGGACGTAAGAAACGTATTTTTACCGCAATTCTTGTGTTTAGTTATTGTGTAAGTGATACAAAAGTCAAACATGCATGGCAAAATGGATGTAATTGCCCTTTAAAGCAAAGTTAGTTAAATCTGATACTCATTCTTAAAAATTCTTCAGCTGCGGACAATACCTTTTTTGTCAAAACGACAGTAATAACTGCGGCAAAGGATTTCTTTAGATCCAGGAAACATGTTCGTGATGCGACTGTAAATTTATTCGTAAAGGTTGACAGCTATACCACGGTCATAGGCGATGCAGCCTACATGGCATACAACCGTGATACAGCAGTCAGCCAGGTATTGTTATGTAGTCACATCGTCAAAATGATCCTTCGATCTCAAACAACTCATCTTCCTGGGTCTAACAACAGAGTCAAGTTGCTATATTGTAAAAGTGATCACATGACGAAATGTGAATACACTTATACATTTAATTTTTAATTTTTATTCAGTCCATAAATACATTAAAAAAATAGAATGTTAAAAGTTGTTTGGTAGATTTTATACCCTGACATGCATAGCAAAACTGTATACGAATGTTGTTTTACTGTATATGCCTTTTATAACCTAAAAATGTATCATGCACACCAATGTTTAGCAGAGAAAAATGTCATAAACAAGACACACCCATCGAACAAGTAACGTATCAGCCACATGCACCGACCAGATCGATTGTGACATCATCAAAAGCGAGCCTATAGTATGGGTCTCGCATGTTCGTTGTCAGTTTGATGGACTGCTGTTTATCAATGGTAATTTGTTGTGCTCATCATACACGGCGATAGCCTTGTATCCGTATATTATGATTGAAGTCCTCTTTCCAGCAAAACTAAAACTAATAATTTCTCCGTTTCTATTCAATATATTTTGACCAAACTTGGCCAGATAGTAGATAGCAACTTTTCCCAACTTCATGCCAACTTTTATGCAATTCAGTACAAGAGTAAACGTGTGGAGGCACACGTAAATATGAAAGTGTTCACGTCTTGTTGTTGTGGTTGTTGTGGTTGTTCTTGTTCTTGTTCTTGTGTGACACGGTTTCAGAAAAAACTACTGCACCACCTAAAATCTGAAACACGGTCTTAGCCAGAAATTTCCCTGGGTTTCATCCTGAGAGGGACCACTTTTTCGATTGGTCCATCCATTCCGGGTTACGGGTCCCTGAACTATCATTTTGATTGTTTTACATTGTTTTAACCATTGTAATTAGGGAACAATGCCACTTAGCAAAATCCAGATCCATTCTTCGAGCAAGTGTTATGTCTTAGCTAAAAAATTGATTGTTGATTCTTTTTTGTTGATGTTGTTGTTGTTGTGTAGTTAGTTATGATGGGGTGTAAGGCTTCGGGCCATGGCTCTAAATAAATAATTGGAAAGAATCCGTGTTTCAGCTGAACGCATATAGATTTAAACCAAACTAAACTACGTTGTTAATTTCGTTGGCAGCTAGAAACGATAGAATGGCGTATTTATTTCGTAAATGCAGGCTTTCAGAGCTGAGTTGAATTGTTTCAAAGTGGCCAGCAACAATCGACTGCATGCATAACCCTTTGTTGCGCGACGCCATAGACGTCAAAAAAGGTACACGGATTACAAATAAAAACGTCAAGTATACCGTAAAAAAAAAGGTTATATGATTGAAGTTACACTTTACTTGTTAAAAGGTACACGGATGAAAATTGATGATTTTTCATTGAAATATCAAATGTACAGTTGAGAAAATTGCATCTGTTAAGTGCTGTTGTGCTTTACCAATATATTTAAAACGTAAAGCACAACAACACTTAACCAGATGCAATTTTCTCAACTGAGTGTACATTTGATTATTTCAATGAAAAATCATCAATTTTTATCCGTGTACCTTTTAACAATTAAACTGTAACTTCAATCATATAACCCCCTTTTTTTTACGACACACTTAACGTTTCTGTTTGAAATTTGATCTTTTTTCTTGAAACGACCCAATCATTATTATTTTCAGCATTGTGATATGAATAGGATATACTTTTAAATTAAATCTGTTTAATCTAATCTAGTCTATTCTAATCTGTAAGATTTACAATAGAAAAATAATTCGATCTTTCTTCCAGAAGGATGTTGACAGTCTTGCATGGTTAATTTTCTGTTTCATAGCTATTTACCAAATCCAGCACAACTTCAAAAGAAAAAAAATAACACCCACCTTGCAAATAAGAACTGTGTAAAGTAATACCAGCTAGTGTGCTGTGTCAATTTGGGGCTTAGGTTGGCAGGTTTTCTTTTGGTGATGTAACAATAGATGCTGGTGCACTGCTGTTCGATGGTTCAGTGTCTAGTTGTGGCACAATTCTCAACTAAATATTGTGCATAAGTTAATCATAAGGCGATACTTTCGGTTTTAAAAAGCTTGCAGTAAAAATGTAATTTTGGTTCGCACGTCTAAGTTAATGGTTAATGTTTTTTTGTATTGTGAGCCTGGGCCCGAAGCCATGCGCTCATCGCAAAACAACCAACTACGTCATTCAGCAATGCAAGATCGACAACAGAAATATCAGAACGTTTAAGTTCAAAACTTACGAAACAATTGTATCACTGTGATTGTTTTATTTTTTTTTTTTTGCTTTATTACGATTTGATCTGTTATGTTTGTTTGTAGTGGTCATTTGAATTTTTTATTGAAACAATTACTTTGTTGTTTCTGTAACTATGCATTCCCACAATCTTTTACTTGATATTTGCAGTGTATTGATTTTGCAGGCTAAGCATCGTTTTACATTGAATTAATTACGTTAATGTTTGATTGCTTTGGAATTACATTGCAAATAATTATTTCTTTCATTCAATGTCTATTAAAATGATTTTGTTTGTATGTTTCATTATTATGCGTTCCAGACATGCATGTCCAATCATTCCATAAATTAAAATTGTCAATAACAAAACTTCCCTTTAGTGCATCAACACAAAGCTACATGAGTCAATGCACTGTTGATAGATTCCGTATGTTCGAAGGGTATCTTACTTACAACTGTAGCTTTTTCATGCGCACCCAGTGTTAGCCATGGCGCCAGAAGGAAAGAGGGTCAATTTTGCTAGGTAAATCCTATCAGAAATCCTAGGTTCTTTTACATACCACAATCGACATGAGCACGAGACATCCCAGGGCTCTTCTCAGCCCGAACATGCCAGGGGTGGCTGAGGCCGGATTCGAACCCAGGACCTCTGGCACTGTAGACGGTCATGCTAATCATCAGGCCACCTTGCCCCACTCTTACCCACAACTGATAGATCGAGCTAAAGTATATTTCGTCACTTATGCCGAAACAGTGATTTAAAGGGTTTAAAGGGTTTAACGAGCGTTAACCACTCCTGGTCATCTGCCCGAAGCCCTAAGGCCCTATGTCTGCAACAGCCCTATGTCTGAAACAGTGATTTGTCAGGTTAGAACAATGCTTTCAACAACAATGCCTAACAATGAATTTGGGCTATTGAAGGGCAGTATCTCATTACCCTGTTGTTGGAGCCAGTTTGACAGCACAAAAACATATCTGGCTACTTCCTATCGAATAGGGCTGGTTTGGAAATAAATGGCCACGTACTTTTTGTTTAGTTCTGAAGGGAACAAGAAGTTCCAGAAGTCAAAGAGGTGCTCAGAATGATGCACCAGTTAGCACGTTTTTAGCCAGTTTGTAGTTTACCTCTTTTTAACTCACTGTAAATTTTGTAAAATGGGAGATTAAAGCTAGTCAATGATTAAATATAAAGTAAACTCGGAAATAAGTTATCACCAGATATCATATACTAGAAACAACATATTTCAGTATGCCTACTTTATGTATGTACATTTCATTTGAATGACATAACACGAATTCGAATTAACAAACCCCCTCCATCATCAGATTACTGCGATACTGCCTTTACTGATACTGATGAATGGCAGGGTAAGATAGTGATTTGGAGAAGCGCAGTTTCATCAGTTCAAATTCTATGTATGCTACTCGAATGAAACACGAGTGTGTAAAGCTGGCTTACTGTACTACGTTAATTCTAGTATAGTTTCACTGCTGGTTTATTTACGACTCACCTTTATATAAGGGAAGGTCATTATCTATCACCGGGTGAGGCAGAGGAAATTTGGAGAAATCATGGATTTTTCAGATCCTCTAGAAGGAAGGGCGCATACATTTCTTAAGAGTCCCCTTGATGTAAGTGTTTACACGATTTTGACGTCGTCAGCATGAATACTAGATTGCGTAGTGTACAATAATCATTCTGGAAAAGCTATGCCTCCTGGTTCCTTGGCTTCTTTCATGTGCTGTCTGTCACAGGTGTAGACACACATTCTACAAGCAAACTATGCCTTCATATCTTACTGCGTGTATCTCGATACAGAAGATGTTTAAATATAACACGTCTTGGCATGCTTTCTAGAACATTTAAAAACAACTTTCTCCTTTCCTAAAAAACGAGGCACGTTTTCCGTACTACTGGCAACTTGTCAGTTTGGACTACTACTTACTTAACTTAGCTGCAGAAAATCCTCTACAGGCAGTGTCGATAGGCTAATGGGTTGCTACCAGCTGTTGAACCACCTAAGCATGAAATTATACTTTTAAGCAGCTCATGTTTTATTGTGGTTGGGGTAGTCTTGGCCCAGCAGCTGCTCACCCCAATGGTATTCCATCTACAATCTATTTGAGCATGGCAGATATACTAGCCAAACCTCTCTTAGTTATAGTGGTGCAATGGTCGAAAGAACTCTATCTGGTACATAACTGACTGCAGCAGCGACCCCACTAGAGCAGTGGCCCCACTTTCAAAAAAGGTAATCCTCCCTTACCTGGAAATGTCAATCAATTTCCCTTACTTGTATTGCTTACTGTATCTTTGAAACAATTCTTGGGAAGGTTGTCCTTGACCACCTGCAATCCATCGCTGCCTTTAGTAATCAGTTTGGGTTTCTGCTAGGCTGAACTGCTGATTTCCGACTGTTGTATGGCATGACATTCTGGACTAGGGCGACGAGCATAGCTTTAGCCACACACTCTATGTTGACTTTGCTAGAGTATTTAAGACTGTATCTCACCAAAAATAGCTGTTTCGGCTGCATCACCTGGGTATTCTGAGTCTTATACTAAACTGAAAAAATGCATTCTTGACAAATCAGAAGTAGACCGTTTGGATGGAAAGTTTCTACTCTGCCTTGCTGGTGTCATATGCGGTATACCGCATGGCAGCATTTTAGGGCCCTCCTTTTTGTTACGTTTATCAATACTCTAAGGGAGTTGTCTCGGGAGGAACTGCTGTTTTGCTTGCAGACGATTCGCAAACAAATAAGTTAGTGACTTAAATCGAATCTATTAATTGTAGTTTGACAGGCAGCTCCCTCTGTCACAGGATAAATGTGTGACTACGACAGTCAGAACAGGTCCTAAAGCTAGGTTTACTCTCGGGAATGCCCCGTTGACAATAATTATTATTATTCAGGCGACTCTTATGGCAATTACTGTAAACGGCGAGTTGATTTTTCCAGTCACTGTGCAAAACTTCCTGTCTTGGACCGCAGTAAATGTTATGGCACACTCAAATGGTTTTTTCGTTGTGATTAATCAGTACTCGTTAGAGCCTTCAAAATGTATGTCAGGCCTGTTATGGAGAATTGTTTCCTGGTGTGACCACATTAGTAAATGTTATGGCAGACTCAAATGGTTTTCGCATAGTGATTCTTCAGTACTCGTTAGAGCTTTCAAAATGTATGTCACGCCTGTTATGGAGAATTGTTCCCGGTGTGACCACACCAGGAAACAATTCTTATTTCAAAAAGACATGACATAATGGAAGCAAACCAGTGAAAGTTCATCAAACCTTCTCTTTTGGGTTGCGTGGAAGGTAAATCGTACCCAGATCATCTGCGAGCTTTGTCTCTTGATAGTCTGGAGTGAGGCAAGATCAGTTATTGTTATCGTGGTGTTGCACCTTCTAGATGATGGTCCAGTGTTGGTAACAGCCGTGAATCGCAAAACAAGTAGCCAAAATTGGCAGCTCTATTGTACTCGCGCACACCGAAATCTCAGGCACTTGTTCCTGTCCAGAGTGGGGATGGTGTGGAATGCACTCCCAAGTAATGTTTGGAATGTTAACAATGTTGCCAGTTTTAAACTAAAACTTGTGTTGGCGCCTTTGAGATGTTTTGTGCTATATTTTCCTTTTTTCCCCTCTTCCGAGTGGTTGTAGTAATGATTTTTTATTCCAGATTTGCGTGTTACTTTGGTGTGTATGTGTGTGCGTACATTTTATGAATTCGCTTTTTTATTTTTGTGGGCTTTGTGCAAGAGGTAGTTTTTCTTTCCTAGCAATTGCTTTTTCATGATATTCTCACTGTGCTGAATGGTATTATGATAAGAAAAGCTGACTTTTTTTTTGGGGGGGGGGGAGGAAGGGAGAGGTTAATTTATTTTGGGACATTCAGTGGGTGGGTCAAGATTTTTTCAGGGTCTTACAGGGGAAGGGGGGGTCACCGAAAATGTGGTAGTCACGTTGCCATTTCTCCACCCCGGCTACAAGTGATGGCAGTCCCTCATTAGCAGGCATTAGTGAATATCGAACCTAACTAAACCATGCGCAATGGCTGTTTGCCGTGACGTCACCATGAGTTAGCCGATGACGAACGAGAACAACGGCTGTTGGGCCGTCTGATTGGACTAGCCCAGCCACGTGATATGCACGTCACAGCAAACAGCCATGGCGTGTGGTATACAACAGATAAGTTGTTCGTGTTCGTAGCAACAGCTTTAGTGTAGTCATTTGTTAATCATTCCATGTAGTTTATGCATCACTATTTACCATAAGGCAAATTTTGAAATTCATGCCATTCTACTGAAGAATAACTTAATCGTTAATGATGTTTCAAAATAGTTTTGCTAAGCCATTTCATAAAAGGTAATTACCTGGCATGCATCCTTTTTTCCCTCGTCATAGAAAGCACACAATACGTTGTTTAGATTATCACCCTTCTTACAGTTAAATGCAGGCCGAATGGGGACTTGCACTTTCCTGAGAACATCAGAAGGACTGCCACCTACAAAAATAAAGATAAATTTACCTTGAAGCCTGAGTGGATGAAATAAAATGCTAGCTTACCCTAACCCTCTCTACTCATACAGCAGCAAAACTCAAGGCTAAACTGTTCCATGGAACAATTGTGCGTTATTTCAGGACATACTAAGCAAGTCATAAAAAAGCCTTGTGCACAAATATGCAGAAAAAAAAAAGTGCGCAAATGTACAGTAAAAAACACAACGTTTCGGGAGTTGCTGCATCTCGTTATCAAGAGCAAATAAGATTAAAAGTACAGCACACGTATCATGTCATGGTCAAGGCCAACACAAATACAGTAAACAAATTTCAAATTTCAAAAACCAAAAACTTAAAACAAATCCTAAGCTTCCCTGGGCATTGCCTTATTGTGTAAAAACGACAAAACCAATACTCTTTAACTTTCTAAATTCGTTCCACCAATCTCTCGAATTTACAACGGAAGAATCCAAAAATAATGCGTTGCATTTCCTGGGCGTAACAGTCAGTCCTCATCAATTCGACCATGACAATTAAATTCGCCCATTTTCTAAAACCGATGCAAACCATGAGAACCAATGATTTTACTTCCTATTCAGACCCACATCATAAGCATAATGTTGCTAGACGAGGAATTAAACGAATTTTAAGAAAATCAGGTACACTTTGCAGAAATACCTTGAAAACGAATACCCAGTTAATACCCATTTCATTTATTTCATAAACTGATTCATTTTGCATTTAATGACTAAAAAAAGTAAACAGCAAGCCTGTTAACTATTTTTCATTCCTTACTTTTGCGGAATTACTGAACATCTACGCACAATTCTAGCAAGTAATAACACCCGACTGGTCTAAAGCAGCTACCGAAATCTAAACAAAATGACCATACCAGAAAAAGCAATACACAAGAACGAGAAAACACTAACCACAAGGAATTTAGTTTACGGGATTCCTCGCTCTCACCCGACATGCACAGCCGGTTATGTGGGACAAAGTCAACAAAACTTTCGTGGAAGACCTTCGGCTATACATCTAATTTTAAATTAAACGCAACTACAAATTTTTTGGTACAGCACTGCTTCAGCACGGGAGTGTCTCCTAACCGGCTAAAAACAGGGCACACTCCAGACCTGGAAAACTCAACCCATTCTTTTTGCGTACAACGCTCTAGAAATAATTTAGAAACATTAGAGATTTTAACACACCAACCGCATGTCCATAACCACATTATGCCAGAAAATTAAAATGTAAAAAAAAATATGTATCACTCTTGCACGGTTTAGGAATTTCACATTCACAGCATAAAACAAACCTTCCCCCTCCCGCCCCCACCTAAACCGATACAATAATCCAAATGTGCCAGCATATAAAATTAAGTGAAATTCCACTGCTCCTTACTACGAAGTTGCACTCGCAGGGGAGAGGTCAGATTTTACCTGTTGCCAACCTGTTGTTTTAAGTTTTTGGTGTGTTTAAATTTGAAATTTGGTTGTGTATTTGTGTTGGCCATGACCTTGGCATGATACGTGTGGTGCACGTTTAAAGTTCTTTGCACGTGATAACGTGGTAAATGCGGCAATCCCCAAAGGTAGTGTTTTTTACTGATATACTTGTGCACTTTTAAGGCTTTTTTATGACTTGCTATCTTTAGTGCTTTTAATTTCTAAGCAGGACATACTGATACCTTCAAAAACCACGAAAATTAAAGAAAATATCAGCCCTTCCTGGGATTCCTACCAACGCCTTCCTTCCTGGCAGAAGCTATTCCTGTGATGCGAGGGAGCTAGTTTCAGACTCGACAGTCAAACAGACGCTGGTCAACAAATACCAATGACGCGTTGTGAACTGTACAATGCGATTATATTTTCCTATACATATGGGACGAATGATTGCAAAGTGATTATACAGAGTACATAATATCCTTATCGCGTCAGCTTTTTTCTTAGCAAAAAGCTGAGTTTTTTCGAACTTGGTGATTAAAATGTTGATTAATTGTGCCTGGTCTCTAGACTGTGGTGCATTTTTTGTGTATTCGTACATCATTCCTTATTGTGCCATGTATTAAATGGTGAAACGGTGAAATTCCTGTGAGCTAAACCATGCGCAATGGCTGTTTGACGTGACGTCACCATGAGTTAGCCAATGACGAACGAGAACAACGGCTGTTTGGCCGTCTGATTGGACTAGCCCAGTCACGTGACATGCACGTCACAGCAAACAGCCATGGCGCGTGGTATAGTAAGTTTTTGTTTCTGTTTCTTTGCCTTTGTCGGTAGGTTTTATTGGTATTTTCAATTCATTGGTCCAGATTCGCTGTATTAAGGTTAAGTTTTTATTTTAATTTGTGTGGTTTAATTTCTTGTAGGAGTTTCTGAAGATAGCCTAGCAGACACTTGATAAGCATTTCCCTTGCAGAATGTTAATTCCTATCCGTCTGTGAGTTTCAGCTTCAGGCGGTAGCTATCAAGGTTGTTCCACACCTTTGTCCAGTTGGCACGTGCTGCAAGGAAATTTCCTGGGGGTCGATTCTAGCTGAGACAAAATTAACTTTTTTTCCCTTCCTAATTTGTAATTTGTACCTATTACTCAAGTGAGAATTGCGTTTGTTTATACTTTACTTTCAGCAAGTCATTAAATTTAAGATATACAATGACATTTAGCATTTTTATGTTTTGCAGAACAACGTGTTTACAGAACTGTCGCAGGGAATTTAGGAAATATTATTTTGTTTCAAATGGGGTGGAAGCAGAAAATCAATTTGCATGTTATTGGAGAGTCTGTTTAAAAAAAAATCAAACCATCTCAACGCAGGTTCTTCAAAAACCAACGCAAATTGATTTTATGCTTCCGCCCCATAGCTCGCATGAGAAAAATAAAATTCTCCGACTGTATGCTGAAAACACGAAACTTCCATCAGAGAGAAGAAAAAAATTTGATATTCAGCACTGCCACAATGTCACATAGAATCATAAAAAAACTATAGCTGTAGGTAGGTATACCTGGTTCCGAAAAAATAATTACTTAATTTTTCACATTTCCTGGATAAAAAAAAACTTTCCTGGAAAAAAAATAACTGACTCTTTGAATCTGAGAAATGTACGTGTTTTGTAGGAACATTCCTCCAGAGCCCGATACATGTTGTTATTGAAAATGCTTAATCCTGAATCGACATCGATACATTCTGAGACACCGATTCAGCTGTGAAATGCTACATGCCTTCCGCAAGCATTCCCCATCCTGCAACGGTTGCCATCTTCCCTTCATAATTCTCTGCTTTTGTTGGTAAACAAATCGGCTGAGCTTCCCTGGTAAAAATCACTTGCCGATTGAGTTTAATTAAGCCGATGTCAGAGTCCATTGTCGTCCTACTGAAATGTGTATGAATTTCGAAGTTTTCGCACCAAACTCGAAATGCAGATGTCTCAAGATGATCCTTATTGTGCGCTCCAATGACCACCGAAACATCTTCCAATCTGTAAAAAAAAATCAATTGCTTTAGATGCAAGCCGTGATATCAATTGTTTACACGATTTACGGGTAGGCTAGACTACTTTAGACTAAGGAGTGTTGACAAGGTTTGATATTGTTTGGTACACACGTGTTACACAAGTTCTAAATCAATCCTCAGGTTTATTTAGATGAGTAAAAAAAAGCCACGAAATCTCGCACGGTAAATGCATTGTTTGAATTTCTCCATTGCAGATCTCATTACTGTTTGAATTTCTTATTACTGTTTGCTATTCAGCATCATTTTACGTATCAGATACTTTAGTTTTTGAATAATTTCCCTGAAAATGATGTTCTATTGAAAGTGTATTCATGAAGATTTCTATTATTTAATAGTTAAAACCCCCAAAACTCCTTGCCGAACTTTACGGGTTAAGAACAAACATACTTTATATAGGATATACAGGTAAATAGAGCACACATATATAGGATATTGGGTTCAAACCTTACCGTGGGTACAAACACACACTAGAATGACACACTTCACTGATTTCTAACAATAAATGAAATTGGTTAGGACAGAACAAAACAAAATGCAGAACGGGAATGCAGCATTAAGATTAGATAAGACCAGGAAGCGAAAATGCGTGGGACCAGTGGACTTCGTTTCACGCAGGCTGTTTAGCAGGGAAATTACCCCACACATTCCCTTATAGAAAATTGTCATGATATGCAATGAGAAAAAATCATGCCTATTTCATGACTAATTGGGTCAATGACTTGTCAGGTTTTTTTTATTTATCATGATCTGCTATCATGATTTCTCATGATCCACTATCACGATTTATCATCATGAATAAGCACCATCATGAACATCATGACAAATCGTGATAGCAGATCATGGTAAATCATAACCACCATTCATGACAAATCATAATAAATCATGATAAGTCATTGGCCTAATTAGTCATGGAATAGTCATGATTTTTTTTCATTGCATATCATGACAATTTCCCATAAGGGTTGATACAAAATACTAGCTTGTAATTTTCATATTTCCAAAACTATAACGAATTGAATTTCATACTGCTCAGTGCTCATGCTTTGCCATTAGTCTCTGCAAGTTACTAATTTACACTGACGTTTCGTGAAACATGGTTAAAATGTAAGCATGTTAATGATCTGCACCAAGGATACATCATCATTTAAACCCCTATTTACCTTCGCATCATGAAAATATTTGTTACCCATTCGCTAACTAGAACACGATTAGAATCCTTTATTTATCATCTTATCCTTTCGTCAATTTTTCTCATCGCTTTTCAATCTCTCACTCTTCGTCTCATGTAACCTTTAGTTTTTTTTTTAATTAGTGAAACAGGATGGGTCGGGGGGAGGGGAGGTAGTGGGTAGTAATTGAAAGGTTGAGCGATAATATCCATAAAGCAAAACTACAGTTTTATCGTCAGCTACCTTTTTCTGACAAGGCAGTGTGCTGCTGTTAACACATGATATTCACTTATCAAGGTGCCTCCACAATACATTCTTGTTTTCTTTTCATAAAGGACTACCTGTAAATCAGATATGAATAAAAAAAGGACATGAATTTGAATTGAGTGTGGCTGGAGGGAGGGGCAGTCATATTAGGTTATTTGTCCCAAAAGCCGTTATATGAAAATGGATTAGGGACAGAATTGTTCATCTACGAAAAAAAAGTCGAAAAAATTTGCACCTGTTATATTTTAATGGGCTACAATGAAGGTGAAAAAAATGAGGATAAACATGATGGATCTTTGGGGGAGGGGCTGTATGTAATGTCTTCCTCTCATCCAAAGTTGTTTTTTTGCTTCTACCGTCTCAACCGTTGGTCATATCATTAGAAGGAAGTTCTAGGCAACTCTTATCCCCCTAAATGATGATTATGATATACACCATGTTCTAATTTGTGCACATAACATGAAATTATTCCGAATTTAAACTGTTCCCATGGCTTCCCTATTTGACTTACTAGGTTCATACAGTTTATTGAAATGGATAACTGTATACAGCTTGTCTGGAAACGGATATGTGTTCTTTGTAACGAAGCTGATCAAAGTTATTTAGCTTAAATAGGGATGGTCCGCACCTGTTTAAATAAAAATGGCGTATAGGCCGTAGCATTAAAAATGGTAGCACTTTTCGAATTAAATGCGCTCCATCAAGTAACCTAATCGACAAAAATGTTTAATTTACGTTTTTCTGGAAGGTGCTGATGTCTTCATTCCAACGTGGTTAGTAAATGCTCAGTATCTCAGTTAGGGAATGACTTATGCCCACTTGAAGAATGCAGGAACAAAATGTGCAGCGATTTTCTAATTAAATGTTCTCCAAGTTTTCTAATCAACTTAGAAGGCTTTTCTGAAAGATGGGGTTGTATTTTTTCCATCAAGATTAAAATTATTTTTCCTTAATTTGGGTTATCCTACGCTTGTTTAAAACTGGAGTGGTAATGTATAGAAGGGAAAATGTGTATAAAAGTATTCGAATTAAATTGAATATTTCAAGCTATATAATCAATTTAAATGGCTATAACTAGCCTAGGGTTTTATGAAAGTTGGGGATGTTCCTTTCCCATAAAGGCCAATCCAAATTGTATTCTTTTAACGGATACCTTAATAAACCCATTTAAAGAGAAAATATTAATTTCCAGTGGTGAATGTGATTAGAAATTCCCGAATTTAGTGTACTCCTGCATTTACCTTAGCAACTTAAAAGATACAATTAAACTTAATTAGCTGGTACACTGAAAAAAATTGATGTAGTGATTCACAATGTCTACCACAACGGACATACCTTACACATGATAGATCACACAGTACCAATTATAAAGCGAAAAAAGCCAACAAATTTACTGAACAAAAAACATTTAGAAAAAAACATTAGAGCTCATATCCCCATACTCACTGCTGTGAAGGTACACGAATAAAAACATATTAAAGTTCACTCGAATGCAACGAACTACAATTTGATCTCCAATTCCAGGGAATAAGTGTTGTGTCATGCTAGCCTTCATGTACACGTATACGTCTACATCACTAATCAAACAAATAAAACAGTTGGATATTTCACACACAAAAACGCACACACAAAATGCAACTTATACACGCACATAAAACACAACGAAAACCTAAAATACAAAATGCACATATAGCCACTCACACGAAACACACTTAAAAGGTAAAAATAAAACTACACAGACAAATATATATATAAAAAAAACCTGTTTAATACACAAATTAAGCCCACACAAACACACACATGCACACAAATATTAAACATTTCAAACATAAACTGAGTTTCCTTGCTGACATAACCACTGAGCAAAAACAGTCTTTGTTCCCTGGAATTGGAATTCAAATTATAGTTCGTTGCGTTCGAGTGAACTCTAATACGTTTTTATTCGTGTACCTTCACAGCTGTGAGTATGGGGGTATGAGCTCTAATGGTTTTTTTTCTAAACGGCTTCACCGTTTTTTGTTCAGTTAATTTTATTCCGAATCCACAAGATCAGTTTCCAATTTTACTGTGCCCGCACGAAATCCTTAGTGCATACATCAGATATCTACTTTTTTCAGAGTAGAAGTTATTGAGCTATCAATTAGATTACCATTTAATTTTCCAAGCCCATATAGTTGATAGTTGAAAAGAAATGTTCAGCTACATCAGTAAATAGGGCACTAAACACCCCCAATGTAATAGCTAGAACTTATGCTTCATGCAAAACTATGCTGGAATAGACAGAGAGATAGGTAGTTACATAGCTGAGCTAATGTATATATATATTATATATATATATATATACATATATATATATAATATATTATTATATATATTGATGATTTTGTTACTTTACCGCCCAAGGGAATTCATTAGGTGTAACTTCTTCTCCACCCACAATAAACTTATTGGAGCTGCCATGTTTGGCACCACAACCTAAATAAATAAAAGAATTAAAATTTTCTTCTGCATGTTCCAAATTTATCAATTTGGTCTACAAATTTGCAGAAATGTGTTTACAGTAAATATTAAGATGCTATTAAAAATAATTTGGCTTAAACAAATGCACAGACGTTAAACTTTAGTCAGTATTATAAGTTTCATGTTAAAATATTTATAATTTTTTTACTAGCAGAAGAGCTACTCTTCCAACTTGCTACAAACGAGCTTATTGACCTTACGCAGCAGCAGAGCTTAACAGTAGTGAAACATTTCTCAGTGGGACATGAGGAGTACAAAAACATGCATACTGAAGGAAAGTAACTTCTCTCATGGACTCTTACTGCAACTTGTTGAAAGAAATTGTGATAAAGAAGCACAAGCGCGAGTTAACAGTGTTGGTTAAACACTTATCTATTGGTTCTTACAACTTAAAATAACACGCTCATAATCTAATCAAGATAACTCGGTTATACCATTGGTTCATTACGGGGAAACTCGTCGTTATAGCAACAAATATAAGGATTGCTAATCAAGAGTTGTTGTTTTAAGTCCATAACTTTATTTTTAATGTCCATGGTGACCTTTCGTAAACCACGCACAGTATATGCACTGTTACTTTTCTAAACTGATGGATTCAAATAAATTGGTACAGTTATTATTGTGTGCGCGGTGTATTTTGAGTCCTGCAAGTATTTTGTGAGCGGCTACGTCTTCCTGGATGTGGTAGTTTTAATCGATGGCCGCCATTGTTTTTGTACCCATCTTGAATATCAACAAGGCACTCTACTACTGAAAACGTACAATCGATTATCTGTGTTCGTTCTGCGGAGAACTCAAGCTAGGCCGCGGACACTACAGTATATTACGAGCACTGTAGTGCACAATATGGTTTCACAGTTGATCCGTCCATGCTGTATGATCATTAAACACCTGGTGGTATAGCAACAGCTGTGTAGAGGTTAATAATATGCCAGGTGTTTACAGTTTCACCCAATCACGGACCAAGTCAAAATGAGACCTACTCGAACGTAAGGCCTTGCAACAAACCTGTTACTACTCCGTTTGTGTTTTACTGAAAAAAATAACAGTAATTTTTTTCTAGGTCACTAAATACCCTCAATGTAATAACCAGAACTTACGCTTCATGCAAAACTCTGAATGTTTTCTGTGTCGTTCCTACTTGTCCACCATACTTCGTTCCAATGATTACATTTTCCGAAGCGTTCCTACTTTGACAATGTTCAAATTAAATACTCGATTTTGAGATTCTTCACCCTGTCTGTTCTGCCGTGGCGTCCTGTTGAATCTTTGGTCATTAAACCCACACTAAATCATTGGTTCGATTCCCGCTATGGCTATAACATTTTTTTAATATACTGTCCTATTTTTGTTTAGTTTGTGATTGGAACTTCTCCTTCCGAAATAAATGATAAATCAATTTTTACCTATTTTAGCTTTTGCTAAATCACAGTAATAGATGACAGAAATGGAAAGGGTCAATTTTTGGTAACCTTTGACTCAGGGATTGACTGAATTCTGTGACTCAATTCCCCGGACTGTGCCAATGGTTAGGGTTTGCCCACTGACCCGGACTGACCTTCAGCTTGTGACAGACACATTAACGTCACTGGAGACGTAAATTCTTCATTTAGAAAACCATTAAGCAATGAAAGTCCGCATTAAATACTGGCTTTAACACTATTCTAAGAAATAAAGAAAGGTCACAAGGTAATTCTCTAGTTCCAACTGTTTGACTCTTAAACCTTTACCTAGTGATTTCTTGTTTATTTCGGAAAAAAAACCGTTTGTTAGTAATAATTTATTTAGACGAAAATAATTAAATATTTCCTACTCAATGCAGTTCCAGTGCACAGAACAAAAGCCAAACTAATGGGTTTCTGTGTTGGTAGGTCAAAATAAGGTTCATGCATTTTGACTCAGTGACTCGCACGAAAATAGTTATACAAGTAACCCAAAGTGACCTGGTCGTCCATAACCCGTTCCATCTCAGATACATGGAATTTGAGCAGGGTTCTTTAGTGGACTTGGGGACCATGACAGCTGAAAGTCAATAAAATGTAAATTAATTCGCTTTTGAAAGCTTACTCCCCCCCCCCCAGCCCCCCCCCCCTCCCTCCCATCATTCGCTTAAAATTGCGAACAATCAATTGGTAAACTCGTCCTCGAAAACATCTTGTCTGGAAAAATAAAATGCTAACAAGTGCTAAATTATTGTTATTATTTTGGCCCTTTTTTTTAGCATCTCGTTCAGTTAAGCAATAATAATACACTATCAAACGATAATGTAATGGTCCCACATCTATAATTTTTTTAGCCAGTCAGAAATAGTGTAAAGCCTTACACAATTTTTTTTACGAGCAAACAAGTCTGATTCCATTTACATACAATACTAATTTTTTTCGCTACTTTGGTGTCCCAAGAATAACATTTATTGTACCCACGAAAATGATATTTTAAAGTTGACAGACCACCAGCTTTAGGAAAAAATTACAATGAACGAAAGTGACAGCTGTGAAACTTTTTTCTCTTACGTTAACACGGTTCCCATTGTAGTCGGTTATTGAGTGCCTTGAATATTTTCAAATATATTTGGCATAAAGTTTCTTACTGCTTCAGTAACTAAACTGTAATCAAGCAGTATAACATCATTTCTAGTCTAATCATATACTTAAGAAGTGCAGAAAACCCTATAGTTTGTTGTTAATTAGTAAAAAAAGTAACGAATATTTTCCATGCTAAACATTGCTGTGTATCGGACTACACGATGCACGGGCAGCAGTTCACTTCTTTCAATCAATAGTTATCAGTCCTGCCCATATTTTGCCAATATACACTATTTACACTCTCAGACATGATTGGAAAAACCCATGATAAATGGCTGCTCTCTAACAAATTTATCCAACCGAAAGTTTCCTACCCTTCGGCCGCCCGTGCACTGAGCGGCCAGGTCGCGTGACCAGTGGTCGTCGCGGACAAAAAACATGGCGACGGACCGCGCGGCCACGTCCGTTTTACAATGATAATTCTCAACCACGTGGTGAAAAATGAACCTGGAGCAAGTATGGTCGCTCTGTGACCGCCTGCACGCAGCCCGAAATCCCAGTGGCCACGGCGACAGGCTGGCAGCTGCGGCCAAGTGCGCGTTGCTGCATACACCGTAAAGGCCTCTCCAGACAGAAGAAAATTTCGTGCGAAGCTATGCGTGACTACGTGCCTACAAGGTCAAAATTGCAGCAATCGTGTGGTTGGTGTTGCGTTAAGGACAAATATTGAAGTCTTTTTTACACCGTACTGCGTCGGCGTGCAGCCGCGAGCAGCCAGTCTGGTTAGGGCTTAAGCATTCTCGTTGGCCGCAGCGACCTGGTCGTGCGACTTGGCCGCTGTGTGCGCGGTGGCCCTTCGGGTTTGACATGGCTAAGAGGGCATTCAGCATGGTATTTCTTCGCAACCTGAGTTACATAGGTCAATTTTCAAAAACATTTTCAAAGACATTTTATGGTATTGTTATGTCTTCTGGAGTGCTACCTTTTTTTAAAGAATTTATTCGCTAATGAACCAAAGCAACGATTCTGTGATCAAGTATATTTTCTATAAATATTCTATCAGTAGCCTGGTCTGCATTAGTGGGCGGATCATACTTTCCTAATATAAAAGTAGCGGTTGGGTCAGCAATACAGTTGGGTGAAACTACGACCTATTTTGTGCGCGACGTCTCTTGAGTCCTGGAAGTATTTTACGAGCGACTACGTCTTTCTGGAGGGGGCGGCTTTAATCGACGGCCGCCATTGTTTTTGTAACCATCTTGGATATCAACAAGGCACTCTGCTGCCAAAAACGCACAATCGATTATCTGTGTTCGTTCTGCGGCGAACTCAAGATAGGCCGCGCACACTATAGTTGGGGTAAAATTGTATGGCATTTACATTTTACTAATTTTGAAATTAAACGTAAGTAACAATATACAAATATTTCTCTATTTGTTAGAATCGATTATTGTGTATAATATTTACTTTGGCTGTAGAGGGCACATAATTTGGAACAGTACATGCTAAATCAATGCAGCCAGGCAAACAATTACAACATACTGCCTGAATGTTGTAATCATGACCGAGTCTTAGAGATTTTATTTTCCAGTACACACCGCGTTTGCTAACAGGTCATTTACGGTGCAGTTGCTAGGTCCATTACCAAGTCCATCGTGAATTTGTCATTGTCACATGTGCCTTAATTCAAATTGATCCAACGGCTGTCAAGTTTGGGTAGTTAATGGAAGATTATTAACGTTAGAAAAGGACCTCGTAATCTAGAATCGTAACAACGGTTATAACCTACGACAAATAGCCACGTACACAGGAAACACTATTATTCTCAGGTTTTAAGTCTAACTTTTAAAAGAATTATAATAAACAAAATTAATAAACCTTACTGCAGTTGTCATTACGATCTTCAAGCGGATCAATAACAATAGTTTCTTCCCTCTGAGAGTCACTCACTACGATTTCGATGTTTCCTGTGGGAAATTATTTAATAACAAATAAATATCGCTAGATTGACAAAATCCAGTTGGAAGATCCCGGTGGGTTACATATTTAACTAAAATAAAATGGTACACATGCAAAACTTTAAAACAAATACTCTGAATTTATTGCTCAAGTTGGAGAAAGTGAGAGGTAAAAGAGCATTGATACTAGACAGCCTTGCCACCTAGGTGTGACCTGCTAAGGGTTGACGGGGTTAGTAGGGATGGGTCGGTAACCGAAACCGAAACCGAATTTTCGGTTTTTACTGAAAACCGAAACCGAAATCAATTCGGAATTTGTGTCGTTTTTTGAACGGTGTTCGAAAAATCAAAGATTAATTTGTTGTTTAAATTTTTTTTAATAATTATCATTTTCTACGCAAGCTCCTAGTCATTAAAAAAAATAAACAGTAGAGGAAAATAGTGCCACAGCTAGTCCCAAGGTCTATGACGCTGCTGAAAGTGAAAGCAGGAACGAGTTAGAATATAGTAAAACTACTGTTCAAAGAAAAAAACATAGAAATATCTGGTTGAGATGGAGGGTGGAAAAAACCGATACCGAAACCGAAACCTTGGTTTTGTGGGCATGAAAACCGAAACCGGAACCAAAGTCAAAAATATGCAACCGACCAATCCCTAAGGGCTAGTGCCTAGCAAGAAATGTGAAAGACATGAGAAGGTTAACGAGGTCTGTCTGTCTGTTGCACAGTGATGGCCAGTCGCGTGAATGGATTCAAATGAAATTTCGCAGGTGTATTTTTTGAAGGCTGAAAGACGCATGCATTCGACTTTAAATTTGTTGCTAAAATCCAAATTGGCGAAACAAAATGGTTCTCCAAACACTGTTTGGGGCTTATCTCTCCTAAATCGAGCTAAAACTATAGCTATTTGCTTTAGCTCAAGATTTTTCCGATGAATTCAAGACATGTGAATTTAATATGATTTCAATTAGTCACAAGTCATCAGCAGTAATGGAAAATAGAAGTGAAACTCATAAGGTATAATATTTATGAGCTAAATAATAATATAATAAAATTGATTTTAGTACCTCCAGGAAGCGGTAAGGAATCGGAAGGCAGCAAGCCCGCTAACACCAATCCAGGTCAAATTAAGGGTTTAGGATCTGAGAAGCCTGAGTAAGTGTAATGGGATTACATCTTTTGTAAAAGTATTTTTAGAAATCGGCTAACTGATGCTGAATTTAGGCTTTGTCGGAAAATGGCGGCATTGCTACTCGAAATGGCTTCCTCTGAAAGGGAGTTCCATGCTGGGATCACCCGTATGGCAAAGAAGCTTTACTTACAATCAGTTCTTGCGAACGGGAGTGACAATTTCATGGAATGTCCTCGCATAGAGAGTAGGTTACAATGATCAAATAGGGGAAGGTCAATTTTTCGAAACCGATAGAATTCGAAAAGTAAGGATAAAGTATGATTTCAATCTGTGCAATTTAATGGTGTCAAGACCTAGTTTAGTCAGACGTTTGTTGTATGGTAGATTTTTAAACCCAGGGAGACTTTTTGTGAAGCAATGCTGAACAGACTCGAGCAAGTCGATATCCTTAAACAATGGTGGTTACCACACTGGGCTCGCATATTCGAGTAGGGTGCGAACAAAGAGATTCAATGCCCAGACTTTTTTTTTAATGTATTTTTCCGCAGTGCAAGGAAGACTTCAGGTTTGAGGTGAACCAGACTCCAAGGTCTCAGATTTTGTATGCGTTGGCTAGTAACTGGTTTGTTAAAGAGTAGGAAAACACTGGGTTTGTTTTGCCAATATGAAAAGTCTGGCATTTAGGCTGGGAAATAAGTAACTGCCAGGTAGCTGCCCAATTTTGTACGTGGCAAATCGTGGTTGAAATTGCAGAAGCATAGTTTTATTCAATTATTTCACAATCAATTTTTAAGTCGTCGCAAACTTATACTCATTTACAAGTTGTAGGACGCATTTAAGGTAATTTAAAAATGATAAATAATAAGGGACCAAGCACGGATCCTTGTGGTACGCCCTAATAATCGTTGCGGGAGTGGAAAGAGATTTTGCAACGAGTACTCATTGAGTTCTGTTTAAGATGAATTGAGCGATCCACTGCGTGAGTTCTCCCCCAAAGCCTGTGGTTTCGAGCTTGAACTACAATAATTTGCGGTGGACTACTGACTCGAATTCTATTAGAAGTCAAAATAAATAACATCAGAATTTACCCCAAAAGAAGTTGATGGGTTGTGGAACGACCAGGCAAGAACCCGAATTGACCTGAGTTTATGAGGTTTTGAATTTCTCTAAAAACTCAGGCATAGTTTTTCTAATAATAGAATCCATTACTCGGCATGGGACGACTGTTAGTGCGACGGGTCGGTAATTTTTTACATTTGCGGCATCGCCTTTTTTATGAACTGGTGTTACAATTGCGGTGTGCCTGCCCGAAAGGATTTCGTAAATGCAACAATGAATAATTGCGTTGTCGATCTTCTTATTATTATATTTTTTTTTTCAAGTTTAGCGCCGTTCTATCGAATGGAATGCGTACGTTTGTTTGGGTTGATAGATATTCTACAACAGCAATTTCCAAGCCCTAAAAAAATTTTAGAAAAAAATAAAAGAAATAATTTACGACCTAAATAGTCTTTTTTCCTTATGTTAGCAGGCTTGCATGCAAATTTCGGAGCTGAGTTCATGGTCCATAATAGGTCAGACCTGCTGACCAAGTATTTAAATGTAATACAATAATGCTGTTTCTTTCGCCACGCATTCATCATTGTAGAACCATGCAGTTGATGGTTGTAGCATTGCTGTTACGGAAAAGGTTTACAACGTAAAAATCAGAAAATATTACATTTGCAACTGAATTTATTTAAGAACAATAATAATATAGATCTAAAAAAAAAAGTTTTATTAGTGCAAACAAGACCACAGCATACAGAGAAGGACTTAAGGATGAGTTTTAAAAAATCCTTAAAATCAGTGAAACAAGAAAAATAAATCGTGCGTATTGTTGTACTAATACAAGCTGAGTATAAGGAGCCACGTTAAGTATCATCTACACACACGCATGATTCCTGTTGTTGGCTCCAGATTCATTTCTAGTTTGTGTTAGTAACATGCCTAAGACATTATTTTTCTGCGATATTGTTTCGTGTAAGAATTTCTAAAAGATGTCATCCGTGGGAGCTCGTTTGTTTAAAAACAACTCGGTTTTGACACTGATTGATGTATTGTCGAAGTATGGAATGCAAAAGATAGAAAGCTATTCATTGACGGGCAAAACATGTTGTTTTTTAAGCCACTATACGTAATGATTAATGTAGAACGTGGTGATTCACACATTTAAAATCTTGCTCAAGACTATTTAATTGAGTATATTCTTGATGCTGTCTTAACAGCACTTGCAAAAAGTTAAGGCTCTAAAACTCATATATCACGTGTTCTTTGCAATCCTTTCGATTTCCTCTAGCACTCCTTCCGTTTTTAATATTGCCAAAGAAGTTAATCAAAGAAAGATACTCAAATGAGTGCACTGCAAAATAAATATCTAGCCACGTAATGACAACAAACTGCCGATAGCCCCGCCCTACCTTCAACATTCTGGCATATGTTATATAAAAATAGCAATACCGACCACAATTTCACGTAACTGCAGTCGACCGAGTTTCTCATATAGCGGCTACAACTTTTACCATGCAAAGGAAATCCGTACCTTTATAGCCAGGCATTAAAAGAGAAATATGATAGTTGATCATAATGACTTTATCAATGATATTAAATGCTCTAGGATGGAATAACATAACTATAAAACGACCAAAGAAGCGTTCAAATCGATTCAAAAGCATGAGTTTGTACTTCCTCCGTAATTGGCTCCTTTTGTTGTCAAATATCACAACAAACGATTGCCGAAAATTCATTGGAATAAGTTGGTTACTTGAAAGACCTTAAATAAAACGCTAACACACCCTTGGGGATGCTTTCGGGGAGGGCAAAAACTGTGATGGAAAGAGACATAAACGGTGTGCTAGCGTTTTATTTCAGGTCTTTAAAGTAACGAATAGCAAATAATCAAAGGTCTTAAGAAAAAGAAGGTAAGTAGTTTGGAGAAGAGGGGAGGGGGAGGGAAGGAGAGAGGGACGATGCAGCGGTAATTTGAGATCAACAAAAAAGGGGCCACGTCATACAGAAAATTATTAGAATTAACTTCACCCCTCTTTAGACGGGGATCGGCTTCTAGCACCAGATAAACAACTTATACCACTGCAAAATCTGGATTGAAGTAAACATGTGCGGTTTTTGTTTATAATTGGGGGTGGAATGTATTCGTCTTTTGTTATGCATGCTCTGTGGATTTTGTTGACACTCATCTACATAATAAGATCGTTGACCTTACGACTACTACCATACCATGAAGACTCAAATTAAGTAACACTTACCCCCTCCTCACGCCGACATCGCAAGTGGACTCTCCCATTCTACCTGCATGGAAAGTGCAACCAGGCGGGAGTGGTCGATCAACTCAATAAGATGTATGGTGGAAGACAGTTTACCGTCGGGCGAACAGTTTCAATGTGAAAAGTATTGGGAAACGTGTCGGGAAAAGTGTGTCGGGAAAAAAGTGTGTAAACTTAATGCATAACCGACCCCGTGCATAGCACGGGCTTCCTCTAGTCTGAGAATTCAGGTGTGGGAATATTGCCCAAGAAAGTTCGTCAATTAATACATTGTTGTACGATGTTGCGTTTGATGAGTTAGACTGCAAGCAAATAAAAAGTATGCTACCGGAATTATTTCCTGTTTGTTGCGTGATAATCCGAATACATAATTTAATGCTATTATCCATAAGAATAGGAAGAAGAAACTCGTGGTTGTTCAGGAGGACATTGATGCAATACGAAAAAAAAAAACTAATGTACGGTATATTCCTTTACCTGTGTGGAATACATAGAATTTTTGGGCGTACAGTAGACATTACGCCTATAAACATTACATGATATATATCCAAAATAAATGCTCCCACAATGACATACAATTCACTACACAGAAAGTACGATTTGTTGTCTCATGTGCAAGCGGTCTCTGGTTCGGTACTAACCTCTATCTAGCAATATCCGCATCTCAGCCCTCTTGACAAGGATGCAGAAACACAACAACGAACAATGGCTGACTCAGCGTCAGGAATTCTCAGGACTTGATTTCAAAACAAGGTTGCACGAACACAACAATGAAAGAGGGCTGTTCTCAGCACTAAATTATTTTTTAAATAAAGCTGCGGCCCTCTACATGTTAGTTCTCAGCACTCAGGAATCAGGCTATAACCTACACTACCCATTCCCGGCATCTTCGGGTATGAGACTATGATTCCTCATGCTCTACGAATGGGTCGAATTCATTTCTTTCCCCTCAGTTTCGGTTTTCATGTCCTCAAAACCCCGCTTTCGGTATCGCTTTTTGCCACCCTTCACCCCAACCAGATATTTCTATTTTTTTTTCTTCTTGTAACAGTAATATTACTAGCTTCTACTCGTTCCTGCTTTCACTTTCAGCAGCGTCATAGACCATGGGTCTAGCTGTGGCACCATTTTCCTCTACAATTTTTTTTTAATGACGAGGAACTTTGCACAAAAAATGATAATTATTAAAAAAAACTTGAGACAACAAATCAATCTTTGATTTTTCGAACACCGTACGAAACACCGACACAAAATCCGAATCGATTTCGATTTTCAGTAAAAACCGAAAATTCAGTTTCGATTTCGGTTACCAACCCATCCCTATCATGCTCCCCATCGATTGTGGCAAGCAAATAAAAGATCTTAGGATTTTCCGATTGGAGTCACCTAGAAATATTCTCCCTATCACGTTCTGGTACCATGATTTCGGCTGGAAGCGTGGAAAACCTCCCAATTGTTTATGATCAGACCTAAACTGAACAAATTAGAATGTTATACCCCTTCCACACTGGAGAAAAAACCCGGACCCGGCCCAAACTCGACCCCGACTTTCAAGTCCTGCTCGAGATCGGTACTTGAGACGCCGACCCCAATCCCGTGTTTCGGTGAGGAAAGGGTCGGAGAGCGAGCCCGTGCTTTAGGAAAAAGTTTTGACTCATGGAACGCTGATAAGCAATAGCGAGATAAAGGGAAGGCAGGAGGAGGGAACAGGGAGAAGGAGGTAAGAAATCTGCAACGATGGCGTCGAAAATGTAGTAGCGAGAGAACGTGGCCAGCTAAGCACTCTACCTTTTACTTGACTTTCTTAAGTTTTGTAAAAGCTTGAGGTCAAATTTAACCACGTTGTAAATGATCAGGGCCGTAGTCAGGAATTTTTTTTATACCCCTGCACCAGGAATTAAAATGAAGCGCCTTCCCCCCTCCCACCCCACAAACAAAAAATCCCATTCCCTAATGAATATTTTTTTTCCTTGTTGCGAATGAGTTTTTTGAAAAAAAATTTTTCGTCGTGCATAATGTTTTAAAGTGATTGCAATATTCTTTTCTTTATTATTCTTGCTGGAACAAGAAAAAAAATAGATATTATACGTGTAAAAAAATAGGCTCCAGCTTTTTTGGGGGGGAATGCCGGAGATTCTCTTACACGTATTAGTGCGACGCTGATGGCTTACATGTCTTTTTCTGATATCTGTTCCTTTAAAGCTTAAGGTTTTTAAGGCGCGCAACCGTATTTTATACGCTTAAGCGTTGCTTTAATAACTAGCTGTACCCCCGGCATCACATACACCGGTGTAGCCGGTTTCCGCATACCTGAGCGAAATACTGTAGTGGGCAGTATGGATTGAAAACCATCCCCGACCCGAATTCCCCTATTGAGTGGTCTGAATATCCCCATCCCTGCTCCCCCTCCATTTTAACTCATGCTGATTTGTTTTGTTATGGAAGTAAACGTCTTTTTCCAATGGAGGACGCTCAATTGCCGCAATTGCTCAATTGATTCTCCGTTCAAGCGCAGTCAACCCAACAACGGTCGTTCATGCAGTGATTGTTACTGAACCAACTTTGAAACTCTTCAAGTCGGCTCTAATAGGTAGCTTTATTAAAGCAGTATTTCGATTGTGACTGATTGTTGCAGGACACATCCGTTTGTTTGTCATTGTCGGTCGCTCGCCCTCTTTCATTATAGTGCATAATGATGAATTTGCTTGCCCAACCTAAGCGTATTATACATATAATAAACAAAAACGGAACGTTAAATGTTTAGAGTAAGGATCTAAAAGTCATAACCTAGAAGGAACACGGACAAGCTTTGACAGTCAGGGTCTAGGTGTAAAATTTTGTCAGTAAAAG
>JAHWFP010005124.1:0-29012 GCA_023313725.1 Lithobius niger | reverse complement strand
CCCCCCCCCCCCCCCCCAGTTTGGTGGTTTAAGTATTTTTCTCCGAACTGCTATGTCAGATTCTCACCACTGTTGTCAAAATAATTGGGGCCCCGACCCGACATAAAAAAACAAAACATTAAAAAATTTGCTTTTTAAACTTTCTTCGTATCAAAATTCTTAACTAAACAATAACGCTTGGTATGATAAACGGAATCTAGGAAAAAAAAGCCGAGGAAAAAAAAGCTGATGGAAAAAAAAGCCCCGGAAAAAAAAGCCCCGGAAAAAAAAGCTGATGGAAAAAAAAGCCGCGGAAAAAAAGGCCGTGGAAAAAAAAGCTGATGGAAAAAAAGGCCGATGGAAAAAAAAGCCGTGGAAAAAAAAGCCGTGGAAAAAAAAGCCGATGGAAGAAAGAACGCGATAAAATCCTGGTTCAAAATTTACAAAAATACTACCTAAATGTAGTTAGGTGTGTATTAATCATTCATTAGCTGCATGTTGCTCGATCAAGGTCACCTTTGGAATCCCGAAAAGGAAAAGAAGTCACAAGTTTTCTCCCAACTTCCTTAACAGGGGAGGTGGTGGGGGAAAGGGTCGTCCTCAGTTTGGTCGTGTGTCTAAATTATTCACTTTTTTTTTGCAGTGAGGGGGGAGGGGGAGGAGAGGGTGGCGGGAAAGGGATACGATCCAGAAAAAAATATTAAGATGTTTGCAGTGAAATATCAAAATAACACTAAAAACAAAAAACAAAAAGGTAAAGGAGTTCGGGAATAAAAGTATGCTTTCCGGAATTTTCTTTTAGTTGTCCAAGTTACGGATTTAAGGCAAATTTATGATTTCCTAATTATCCCCCCCTCCTCCCCTCCTATCCAAATTATGGCGGAAACTCGTCATTTCATGATTTATCCTTTAACGATTGAAGGTCACCCGACCAAAGTGAGGACGACCCTTTCCCCCACAACCTCCCCAGTTAAGGAATTTGGCAGGAAACTTGTGATTTCTTTTCCTTTCGGGTTTCCAAAGGTGACCTTGATCGAGCAACATGCAGCTAATGAATGATTAATACACACGTTAAGTGCATTTAGGTAGTTTTGTAAATTTTCAACTACATTTTTTCGCGTTTTTTTTTGACTATCGGCCTTTTTTTCCGCGGCTTTTTTTTTCCACGGCTTTTTTTTCCATCGGCCTTTTTTTCCATCAGCCTTTTTTTCCGCGGCTTTTTTTTCCGGGGCTTTTTTTTCCATCGGCTTTTTTTTCCATCAGCTTTTTTTTCCGCGGCTTTTTTTTCCAAGGCTTTTTTTTCCATCAGCTTTTTTTTCCAGGCTTTTTTTTCCGCGGCTTTTTTTCCCCAGGCTTTTTTTTCCGGTCACGGATAAACGCAATGATGACCTGCCCATACAGCCAACACAGTCTTTCATTGCAAGAAAATGAAGACTTCCCAGGTATTTTTCAAATGTATTTTACTGAACATTAGCAGTGACAACTTAAACTCTCTGTAAACATTTTACCGATGCAGACTTCTATTGATAATGACAATGTCTTCTGTTATGACAAGTTCATAACCGTTGGCGCTGCAATTACGTGATGAGGTGCACGAGGAGAAGGCGGGATTCTGTTGGTTGGTCACTGTTTTTTTTGCTTCCCCGGGGCCCCCCCCCCCCCCTCCCCGTCTCGAGCGGACTCCCCGCCCAGTGACAAATAATGTAGTAGAGAACTTGATAATTTAGTTCGTGCGCGAAACAATATCACTAAACCATGTTTTACGAGTGTTGACGGTACAGCTAAACAATTAGCAAGCAACGCCTGCGGTTTTGCGTGTCTGCTTAAATTGTACATCTGGATGAAGAAAATTTGCTAATACCGATTGGATATCAAGTGCCACAATTACCCCAAAAATCGAACTTAAGTCTTTCTCTTTCTCAGGGCTCCCAAGCCCAAATCGTAAATATTCTTTTTGATTTTATGACAAAACGGATCCAATTTGTATGATAAGGCAACATCTTGTTGTCATTTTTAACTCGCTAAGGACAATATTATTTTTAATCCACTGTTTTGTTTTTAACACACTTAGCATTGGCCCGGGTTGAGTAAGGGGAGGGGGGGGGCGGGGGTTTGAATAAAATAAAAATGTAACCCTCAAAGGTCCTGAACAAAGTCTTGACACCAACTGAAAGGTCCAAAATAGCCTGACCCACCCCTTCACACCAAGAATAGTCTACAGAGAACTGGGCTTCCACTTGTCATAAAATTCATAAAATTGTTGGATTTTAACGAAATGTCATAAATTTGTCACACATTTTTGTTTTATGTCATAAACATCATAAAAAATATACATTAAAAAAAAATGCTGTAAACAAATTCACACTTACGGTGGGGATATCCAGTTGAGGTCTAAACTAGCCCCGGATTAGCTTAGCCCTGGATCTAACTAACCCTCGACCAGGGAGTTAGTGGACTGGAGAAAAAAGTCGCGTTTTCTTATGACTGCTCGTGCTACATGTGGATGATATCCTATAACCAGCAAATTAAATAAATCTTAGCCAAGGCGTGACACGTTTCCAAATATTTCAAAATGCACTACTTTTTCAATGAAAGGAGAGGCTATTTCAACACATAGGCTATGCTTGAAAAAATTCAAAGATCATGGTTTTAAACCTTGCTTGTATACCATACTTTTTTTTTTTGGCTACAAGACAGAAGTTAATCTTCAAAACTTTGTAAACATTACAGAGGTGGGAGCGGGGGGGGGGCAAGGCATCGTTAGCCATTTTGAACTCCTTATGGTTCACTTGTGATGGTAGTATCCAGTTGAGGTTTAAACTTAATCCTTGGGTTAAGCTCCGGAATTAGGGAAAATGGTGATATCCATCACAAATAAGTTGAGGGCTAAGCAAAATTTAGCCTATAGGTCGAGGACAACTTAATACTGAGTAGTTAGCCCCGAGATGTAAAAAGCGGTGATATCCATCCAGGATTAGCGTTATTCCTGAGCTTTAACAACATTTTAACATAAGTATATTGAGGGCTAATTTAGCCTAAAGGTCGAGGGCTAAGGAGTAAAAAGCTAACAGAACCCCAGCTTAGTCCAACATGGATATCACCAACTTTTTTCTCCAGTCCACTAACTCCCTGGTCGAGGGTTAGTTAGATCCAGGGCTAAGTTAATCCGGGGCTAGTTTAGACCTCAACTGGATATCCCCACCGTAAGTTTGAATTTGTTTACAGCATTTTTTTTTAATGTATATTTTTTATGATGTTTATGACATAAAACAAAAATGTGTGACAAAGTTATGACATTTCGTTAAAATCCAACAATTTTATGAATTTTATGACAAGTGGAAGCCCAGTTCTCTGTAGACTGTTCTTTCACTTCACAACTTCGCCTGTTGCCTGGTTTCGTTCTTGATAATAGGGGTGTATAATATTCGCGACTAGATTTTGGTTTAATTTTATACGATGGCAACTTCGTTAAGATTCGACGACTCAGTTTTGCCTTGGCAGGTGTTTCAAAATGGCTGACGTTCTAAGTTCATTATGTAGACTATAACGTTGCTTCTGCTATTCGCGCTGTCTCTCTCTCTGCAATGACGTGCTAGAGATTAATGTTTCACGATGGATCGGAGAAAACTTGGCAACAAAAGCCGATTTTCTTGTCTTTAGTTATGCTTACACCCCCCCCCCCCGGAAGGGGGTACAGCGTTGCGTTCCCTCAGTGAATGCACGGCTTAAATGCAGACTCATAAACATGTCCTGTAAGGCACCGCACGTGCCAGTCTCACCACATTAAAGTGGGGCACACCCGAGCTCCAAGCATCCGCAAAGTGAACCAAATCCTGTTTTAAATGCGTTATTTGGGTTTGGTGCACACCTTACAGAGATATACTATACCTACAAAATTTCCATTTTATGGCTGGTAGCCTTATTTACGCTTTCTTACTTACCTGTGCGAATGAGTAGGTTTATTTTTCGGCAAACAACAGTACAATTTTGCTCTATGCCCCGACGGGGTACTGACTTGTGAAAAAGGCTACGCCGGATTTCGCATTGGTCCAATGTATTCATTTAATTCGGTTTTGTTGGACTTAAACTGGATATAAAAGCCCGTTTCTTTCATTTTTCCTCCCACGTTTGTAGCAAAATAGTAGGATTTATTGGATAAAAGTTGGATTTTTTGGATTTAAGTAGTTTTTTTTGCGTATTTGGCAGATATATGTGAATTTAATCCGAATTTGTTGAATTTGAACTAGGTTTAAAAATATAGATTCTTTCATTTTTGCTCCCACTTTCGCACCAAACTTGGTCGGATTTGTTCCGGATTTGAGCGGATTTTAAAAGTCGTGTTTTTTTTAGGTTTAGTTAAGATTATTTGGTTTAAAGATGTACTTCTTAGGATTTGTCCAGTGTCGGATTTCTTAATTTAAATCCGGACTTAATGGAGTTAAATTCCGATTTGAGATGTAGGATTTGTTCCAGATTTTTATGGATTAAATCTGGATTTTACACCAAGAGTACACCGGATTTATTTAGTTGGTACCCCCTCGCTACCCACATCCTGCAAAAGCTAACGAGTGGTGTTTTTCACATGATGAAAAAAATGTAAAAGATTGGAAAAGCTGTAACAATGTAAAATAGGATGGAATCTGTATAATGTATAAAAAAAAAGTTGGAACCTGTCCCAATGTGGAAAAAAAAACGTTGGAACTTGTAACAACGTAAAAAATGGTTGGGACCTGTTTCAATCTCAATAAAAAAGTTGGTTTTTTTTTTTTTCCACGTACGTGATGGTTTTGGTAGATTCATTCACTCATACGTCCCAGGCAGCATGGGTACGTTTATTTAACGTTGAAATATGGGAGATTGGTTGACATATTTTGAAGAACCGTATTTTACGACCAAAATTTTACTATTTTGTCACTTTTATGGTAGTGTAGTTGAAATTAGCAACGTGGAAAAAACTATTATTTTCTCCCATTCAATTGTGATGAAATATGGGGTAACATGTAACGTAAATAATATGCTGAAAATTGGTTGAAATTTGGAAAAAAATGGTTGAATGAATGGAGAATTCACCTTAAAATTTTACCTACATTTTTGGAAGATTACTGCGACATTTTCAACCTTTATTTTAGTGAAAAACATGGATTTGTGGACCGGTAACTTAACGTTAAATAAACTTACGTACCTATGCTGCCTGGGGTATGCAAATGTTGCATATGTTATACTTACGAGCAGGATACGCGAAAATGTAGAGGGATGTCCTTTTAACTTATCCAACCCAGTATCCACTTTAAGAACGAAGCTGTTGGAAACAGTAAAATGTCACCAATTTTAAGTTATTTGAACTTCTACCAAGGAAACAGCTAAATTATCTTATTGATAGTTTACTCGGTAGACGTAACTCACGAAAGACTTCTTCACTTTCGTCTATCGAGTCAGTGAGACAACCGTAACCAGAATATGGCAGAGTAAGAAGAAGGCGAACGACCACGGCTTCAAATGGCTGACTTTAATTTTCTTGTTATGCAAATTAAAATTGTTGCATTCACACTAGCTCTTACGTCTTATAAATAAACACACACACGTACACTTGTAAAGTACATAAGGGAAAGAGGAAAACAGGCCAAAAAGCGAAAATCATACACTAGAAATAACGTAACACTAAGCCACTTTTATACAATTACGTTTCGTCAGAGAGGTGGAGAAGTGGGTGCATCGTTAAAGGCGTTGCGGTCAGTGGTCTGAGACGGATTAGGTTGCCAGTTCGAACCGGGGGTCATGCCACTCAGACGAAACGTAAATGCAGAAAGGAGGCTTACTGCATCATTTCTAGTGTATAATTTTCGCTATTTGACTTGTTTCCGTCCTTCCTATATAGCATAGTTGGTCAGTAATTGCAGCTTGGATATTAAACCTGCTAACATTATTGATACTCGATACAGATTTGAATGGCAGAATAAACCAGGCTGCTGAAAAATTTGTAGCGAATGTTCCCACTGTCTTTTGAATGTCATCATATTATTGTCATTGTGAATGTTCAAATATTAAGGCATCAAGAAATTGTCCATTGCCAACCACCTCCCCCCTCGTCACAAATTGATTGCCCCCCCCCCTTCTCCTCCAGTATTACGCCAGTTTTTCTGAGTACTTTTTTTTTTAATAATTATACCCTTTTACTGGGGTAGCGGTACTTACGTCATACACTGGCCTCCCCTCCCTTCCCCCGTCGTCAGCATTTTGTCACCAGTAGGCGATACCCCTTCCCCGTTCCTGATGACGTTATAAACACTTGAATGTTCCCATATTATGCAGACAATTTTTATTTTGTACGTTGGAAACACAGGTATGTAGGAAACAGTGTTTTTTCGAGGGCGGGTTGGGCGGATGAGAGGTAGGGAAAGTGATGACTATAATTATGTACTGTCCAAATTCTACACTTCAAGAGTAAGATATCCTTTTGAAATAATTCGTAAACTTCAAGGTCAGATTTAATTCCCACCTAAAATGCATGTTTGTACCCCCTTCCTCACCACAATCCCCTCCCCCCTCCCCAGCCCTAAATAGCCAGAACTATAGTTTGATCCGATCAGTAGATCTAGTAGAGACTTTGCCAGGTTCTCCTTCAGTTTCAGGCCAAGCTCTGATCGGAGTAAAGACGAAAACACAAATAACAAAAGTGCATGTCGTGTTGTGTTTTGTGTTTTCTTTGCTTGCCTCACAACGATTTGTCAGTATTATTTCAAACTCTTGATGTATTACTTTATGCAATGGAACTATTCCCGATGCTTTATCACCACTGACAACCAACAGACCACCCAATCTGACAAGCTTCACCATATAAAACCACAACCAAAACACTCGGACCCTGGTACATGGTGAAAAGAAGAGTATAAAAACAAGTAAGGTGCACAAAACGACAAGGAAAACCTCTGCGTTTTGACTATTCGAATTAAAGTGTCCGCGGCCTATCTTGAGTTCGCCGTGAAACGAACACAGATAATTGATTGTACGTTTTTGGTAGCAGAGCGCCTTGTTGATATCCAAGATGGTTAAAAAAAAAAACAATGGCGGCCGTCGATTAAAGCCGCCCCCTCCAGGAAGACGTAGCCGCTCATAAAATACTTGCAGGACTCAAGATGCGCCGCGCACACAATAGTGCCTTTATCAAGTATAAGAAAAAAAACATTAGATAAATCAATATATCAAAATAATTGGGAAAAGCATTCGTCAAAAAATAACCGGGCTAGTTTTACACAGATGAAAATTGGTTTCTTTTGACACGCCTTCCCCCTTTTTTTTCGATGCTTTGTCCTATTATTTTTTTGTTGATTTGCATGTTATTACTGTTAATTGGCGCACTTGAAGTGTTAAAGTAAAATTTGGCAAAAGAAAATGAATGAGCTACCAGAACCGGCGGTGTACTTACGAAAAACAACAGGTAAACAGAAATTGTCGAACTACGTTATTTTCAACCGCTAAGGTTATCTCGAGACGGAAAGGGACAAAATTTTGCTAGGAAATACCTACGGTGTTTAACATGCCACAATCGGCACGAGTGTATTTCTGTGGCCCTTCTCTTCCCGAATACACAGGGTTGAGAATGCGCAGAACATTTGCGTACAGGTGGCACCCATTATTATGTTTTAACTCACCAGTGTTCTTGGCGGTTCATAAAAGCATTGTTGCAGAACGCTCAGTTTGCTTACGTGATTGCTGCAATTGGGTTGGTTGCCATAATGGTTGGCTATCCTATCCACAGTAATCATAATGGGCTTTAGCCCGGCACAAACCAAATATACAGAGCCAATATAATTGGCTTCTTAAACGTTTAAAATACTGTAAAATTGCTAGCTGAAAATAAGTTGTTATATGAAAGGTAGGACATTTCGTCCCACAGGCTACCGACCCCGGACTTTTTCGCCCCACGGGCCATCGTTCCCGGTCTTTTCATCCCAAAGGCTACCGTCCCCGAACTTTTAGTCTCGTAGGCTATTTTCCCCGGAGTTTTAGTCCCATGGCCTATCGGCTAGCGTCCCTGACTTTTCGACCCACGAGCTATTGTCCTCGGACTTTCGTCCCACGGGGTACCGTGCCCGGACTTTTTGTCCCACGCGCTATCGTACTCGGATTTTCTCGCTCCAATTTTTCGCTCCATGAGCTATCGTCCCCAGACTTTTAGTCCCACGTCGTGCTATCGTGCCCAGACGTTTCGTCCCATGGGCTATCGTCTCCGGACTTTTCGTCCCCCAAAATGCACTCTATAATGAACTTTACATCGAGTGCACACCTGCACGGCTGCGGTATCTCTTTCTGGCAACACGCAATCGAACCGGGGGGGGGTCTTTGCATGGAACGATAAACATCCTAAAGCCTCTCCGATCAGAAATGCCGGAATATACGAAGAATGAAACTCTAGGTAGCACAATTGGAACTGTGGGGGGCCACGCTTCGCACGGCAACGATTGACATCCTTAAGGCTCCCAAATAAGAACTGCTAGAAACTGCCGGAAAAAAAGTACGCAGTGAAAAAAAACATGCTCCTTCGACAATGTGGACGATAAGACCGACTTCCAGTGCCCCTCGGTCCTCTTTAGCCTCCCAGATAAGCTGAATTTGTCGGGGCCTATTTTTAATTTCATCCTCTCTTCCCCTTTGGTCCTTCTGGAAAAAATTCCTGCCGGCTTGTTTGTCCTTTTTGTGCGTCTTACTGGCTTTGTACTGGGAGACGGCGACGTCATTTAATAATGGTCCTTGAAGCTCATACAAATTAGCTTTTCATTAGTTACACATTTGCATTCGGCATCTGTTTGCAGAAGGAATCCAGGTGTAGCGCCCTTACCTGGCGCGCCCGCAACCGCCATTCCCCACATATGGCTTTCATTATTATAATAACTGAGAATCCAGTTTGTGTGGGTGGTAGTGGTGTAGCAAGTCATTCACCTGCAGCTGTCTTTTCTGTCTTGTTTGGAAGTTGACGACGTCATTCTTTTCTGGCACCGATCGTCTTGCATCCTTGCTTCCTCGGCGACTTGGTGTTTTAAACGATGAATCAAATGACAAGTGAAAACGTGACTTCGTTCATGAATAAAAAAAACAAAAAAACAGTCACGTTGGCAAATTAGTTACGGTTGGCCTTCGGTGAGTCGGTCGGCTGGAAACCTGTGTAAAATAAATTGTAAATCAGTAGACGGTATTAGATACTACGGCGTCATCATACTGTCGACAAAGTGGAGCTTAGCGATTGCAAACAACCCGTGTTGCACTTGAGACAGCGTTGTGGCTCATCTTTTCGGTTGCGCCATCGCATCTTGTTTCTTTGTCCATTTGCTTTCGTAGCGTGTCGCTGGATGGCGTTGACGGTGGTTGCAACGAGCGTCTTCCGACTTTGGTCTTTCAGCAAAGCCGCCCACAAATTTGACGAATTTTTGTTGGAAAACCATCAAATTTGAAGTCCAGTTGAGAATTAATGCTGGCAGAAATTTGAGCACACATTACATCCATCTTGATATTTACTAATGATGTGGTAGATTTTTTCGCGCTTCGGAAACTACTGGTGAGCAAATAGGTGAGCAGCACATACCACCTGTGTATATTGTCACCTCAATAACATGTCCGATTAAAAAAATGTGTAAACCACCTCTGGGTATAACGCTTTTAATGTACAATATCTAGTCTTATACCACGGCTGTGACGTCACGCTAACTCAACGCCGTGCTAAATTTCCGTTGGTTAAATCGCGTTAACCAACACCGGAAGTGTGCGTCATTGCAAAAAGTGTGGGTTATCAAGTTACCTCACACTTTTGCCAATAATCCACACTTTTAACTCTTCCGGATCACGCGACCGGGAACGCACACACCAACAACCAAATACATCGTGAAAAAAAACGTAACGCAATAAAAACGTACAAAAATTAATTACTTAAAAGGAATGAAAATCCCATCCCTGCAAACTCTTATACGTCTGGCCAATATCTAAGCCATTCACGCTGCGTTAACTCCCCCCCCCCCCCTCCCTCCAAAAACTAAAATGCAATGACCTTCATTCATACCGATACCCTATTATGGTAGTTTTTAAACAATTCTCAAACTACAAACGCTCAAAATGAATTACATACCTTCCCAGAATGTCATTCTATCCCTGCAGCCTTTTATCGAAGTTCTATCACTCCGAAAAGCTTCGAAAACACAAGCGACCTGGCTAGCGTAAAATACGGACAAACGACGCTGCGTATCCTTCCTACCCACTCCCCCACAAACGGACGCAAACGACTCGTCGGTCTACCAACCACTCCACCCTCAGTAAACTAAAATGGAATGACCTTAAGTCATTTCGAGATATTTTCACAAATCACAAACACGTTTTAATTAAATACCAGTTACCTTGAAGTCCCAACCGTGATATAAATAAGTTATTTATTAAGGAACTATTGGTTATCGATTTTTAAACCACGGCTGCGATGATTTGGCGGCCAGACATGCAAATACGACGTATTTGCATGTCTCGCGGCCAAATCATCGCAGCCGTGGTTTAAAAATCGATAACCAGTAGTTTTTAACCAATAACTATTACTTAATTGATGTAGTGGTTATTTTGTGATGCGGATACAAAAGTTGCGTTGGAATGGATTCATAAAGTAGCTCAACTCGGCCTTCGGCCTCGCTTCGCTCCAAAAACGCTGTGAATGAAACAAACGAATGAAGAACCCACAACAGTTTTCCCCATTTACAGTGATAATAATTATGTGATCCTGTTAAAAAAAAAAAAAACAATAGCAAATAACTTTAAGGCCGGGTTTACGCAACCACTCGCTTTTGCATTCTCGCAGCTAGAAGCTAGAAATCACCTCAAATTCTAACATGGCGGCGATTTTATGTCTGCCGCCTCGCAACGAAAACATCAAATAACGTGAGTTCAGAAGCGTTTGGAAAATTGTTTCGTCATGAGGAATTCTTTATATTATTGGCACGGATTATAAGACTGCAAGTATTTACTCAAACGATGTCGGATTTAGCTAATCCATTTAGCGTTGTTACCATGGCAATGTCACCTTTGCCATCGTGATTGAGTTCTAGCTGCGAGAATGCAAAGATGAGTCGCTGCGTAAACGCGCCCTAATTTCGGCAGCCTGAAGTTAATATGGGATGCCTTTTTTTTTTTAGAGTATATGGTAAAACTGAAATTGCGAAAACAAACCTCACATTTCCTCATCCATGCTTATACCCATCCATTTTACCGAATGGTATTATCATTCTCAATCAAATTAGGTTATTGTACAGTATCCTTTCCTTCCTGTTTTTAAAAGGACATTCCTCCCAGCGCCATTTTTCTGGATCCTCCGCATCAAGTACGGCCCCCAACGTTTTATTTACTTACCTTTAGTCAATCCCTAGCTAAACATCCGTTTTAAAATGTGGCGTCTAGGAGATTTTCTGTTGAATATTGGTAACTTTATTTAAGTGCGTCTCGCACTTATATGATCCTTTGCGCGCTTACAATAACCATGACGTTTCATCTGTGTGTGCATGTACTAATTTTTAATCGTTTTCTTACCATGAGATCAGAAACCGAAATGACTAATGCGGTAAAAATTAAAATTAATTATTCCAATAGATCGCCGAAGCAAAATTATAAGGCACTAGCCTAGAAAATTATAAATTGTGATGTTAATACGAGAAGGGTAAGGCTTCATGCTGGTTTGTGACGACACAATCAATGCGTTCATGCTGGTTCGTCTATTAGGCACAATGCCAATTGAGACAGTAGCTGCGTTCTTCACTGCGAGAACCCCATCTACTATCTCACTTGATCTTGGCAAGGTATATACGCGGATGGCGATCAGCGCGTGGCTATTTTAAGGCAGGCGGGGTGTTGTTTAAATTGTTCTAAGAAAGATCAGTGTTGTTTATATGTGCAACCTTTTTTGCTTAACACTACAATCAACCCACCACCCCCCCCAAAAAAATCACCTATTGAAATTCTTCTATTAAAAGTACAAATTAGGTACATTTTTTTCTGGAGTAAAAAAATGGGTGATCAATAAACCAATAAAACATCCTTATTAGAAACAAACAATGAGCACAATGATGCTAACATTGCGAATTACTAAAATGACAATGTTGGCTTCGTAGTGCTTTTCGTTTGTTTTGTTAAGACACACGCTAGTGCGTCGCCCGCCACATTCAATGATAACGTTAACGCCCGTCCTATCCGGATAAAATATATATGAGCATGGTGACCACTAGACACTTGTCTTTTACTTGTTTCGTGTTTTCAGGCATCTGAGGGAAAATAACTGCGACAGAAAAGGCTGAAACTTCGTTCGATCGAGAGACTTCAGTTTGGTAGCCTGCAAATATAAAAGTCATTATTAGTGACACAGCTTAACGTTTTCTTAATCTGCGTCAAAACATTTGAATCTTCGAACTCGGTAGGATTAATTTTGCGAAAGAGCTTGGCGTTTGTTATCACGACTTCAAACTGCCAAAAAGCTTAGCAGGAATCTTTACAAGTTTTGTTTTGGGGGAGATAATTACTTACTGCTCGTTATTCCTATTCCTCTTTACGATCAGTACTTCCATTCCTTTGTCAGAATTTTTCAGTATAAAGAAACAAATAAAAAAATCCCATTGTTCCCCCCCCTTTTTTTTTTTATCAAAATTGCTCTTTTTATCCCTAGTATCATTTCTTAAAAACAGTCACTCTTGAAATTTTACCCTAATTCTCGACAAAATTACTAACTTTAATTGTTTTCAAAAAGAACTAACTTTTCCAATTACTATCTTTTATTGTTTTCCAAGAATATTCAGTTACCATATATTGACTAAAAACTTTAAAAAATTACATTTCGTAGGAGGAAAATTTATTTCGCTTTTTCTTAAGTAGAAGCGCTGTTGACGATATCTTTCGTTTACGAATATGAATCGCTTACAGTAATTACTTGTTTCGTGTCTCTGTTCAACACCAAACTAGAAGAGTTAACAAGTTCCTCTCAAGCTGGTCGTCTCTTCAAATGAGTTGCACCGTCAATTTTTTTTCTTTTAATCTGTGAAGTTATCATTGCAAATAAATGAAAAGTCGAGTGCTTTGTGTACTGAAGGAACTGACACGGTAGATAACAAAGACAGACCGATTTTTTTACAAGTTGAAATGATGGTTCTAAATGCAATAACAGTAGTCTGGCCAGAAAGAAAACCTAACCGACCCATCCATAAAAAGAAAGAGGTGATTTTTAATTCCTGTAAGAAGTTGAGCAATAGTTTTTAGTTAATTTAAAAATAATTTAGGTAATTACTAACTCTCTTTACTTTCTGTTATCTATCAAGTTGTGTACTGATATGGTAACTATAAGTACCACATGGACAAATACAGCCTACAAGATAGTGAAAGCAAGTATTTCATCACTGGGTTTAGAACTAACAGATTACAAACCAAGTCTCTTAACTTCCCGTCTGGTTGTTGGTTTTAAAAGTTTTACTTTAGAATGTCGTGTTTTTTTTTTAACGAAATAAACAATCGAGCTATACAGCAAACCTTTATTATTTATACGTATAGTCAAGCGGCAGATTGGCAGAACCTTGGAATGAGTTATAAAAATATTTTTTGTTGGAAGTTGGCGTTCTACATGCATGTAGTAAGACTGTGTGTAGGATGCCCACCTGGCTACCTTTGGGAAATTTTCTTTAATAAAAGGCAAAGTTCAAAATCAATCGGCCAAAAAACTTTTTTTTTTTTTACTTTAATTTCTTAACCATTGATAAGATTGAAAAACTCCGAATAGAAGTCTGAAACAAAATTAAATTTACTTAAGGAAAGGTACGATTCATTTTTTTGGCAAAAAGTTAACCCTTATGGTCCAAATTTGTCATTTTATGCCAAATTAACGGAAGATAGTAGATTTAGTACTGTGTATAGCATTCCTAATTACGTGGATCTTTCCTGTTGCCTCTGTAATTACCCTAGATGAACATACTTAGGCTCTTCTGAAAGGTGGTGATGTATTCTTTCCAACAAGGATAATCATTGCGTATTTTAAATAGGGACCGTCCCACGGCTGTGTTGAAAGGTATTGTCGTAATGGCACACTCTCTGGTGCAGCGGCGAAAGAGTATGGTAATTTTCGATTTCAAAATGCTCTTACGAGCTTATTATTATTATCAGTAACTCATGAAAAAAGTAAATAATTAAATTTAAAAAAAAGCACCAGACAACTACAGTAAAAAAAAAAAGTAATCATGTCAAATCTAATTCAGGATTCCATTTTAATTTGGCAAAGTATAGCAATGGTTTCTGAAATTTTCAACTAATAATTTGGGGGGGGGGATCAAATGGGCCAAAATGAGACTACGCCAAGGTACGATCGCGAGCTGTCTCCAACCAAAATGCTCAAACGTCATCAATCATCAACGAAGTCACGTGAGAGTCACGTAATCCAAAGTTCCAGGCGCGCTGTGGGCAGCATTCATAAAATAACACACTTGTCGTTTTTTTCTCAATGGCTGGCGTGATAAGTTTGCGGAAAACAATGCCTAGACTTTATCAATTACGAAACATCCTGGACACAAAAAAACAAATTAGATACGGTATTGAAATTTACGGTTTACCAGGCAGATTACCTGATAAAAAGATTGCAGACAACGGAGAATAAAATTGTGAATTTATTTTTGAAAAAGACCAGCGATAAGAGAGATACTCACACGATTTACCGGGAGCACAAAATCTTAAAAGTGAGAAACTTAAGAGATGACACGGTCATTGTAAATAATTATTTCAGTAATGATTACAAACAGACAATTAAACAAACCGAACTATCTAACGTAAGAAACAATACGCTACGAATTTCCAAGTTGCAGTAACGACTATGGTACGGAATGCAAGTGTTAATAAATTCCAACAATACTTAATTATATGCAAAGCTAACTTAAAAATCTGACTTTGCTAATTGGGCAATGGCAAATGTGAAAATTATGAATGAGAAAGTTTATATACATAAAATTCCTCCAGGAAAAAGGTAGAAGTGGTAAACCATGTGACCTTTTGTACATTCACAGTCCTATGAAAGTTGTGACATCCACTCAAAACCAAAACTGGTATAAGAGCTAGAAGCCGCTTGGTTTCCAAAAAGGGTCGGACTTTGAAAGTAGTGATCTCATCCAACCTGGGAAATGCCGCCAAGGTTAATCCTATTACCCAAGTTAATAGCACCGAATAATACTTTGGATGTTAAATGAATTAAACTTGAAGATTGCTACCTGAGTAGCGATATTCTAGTTTTCATTTAACTTTTGAACTATTAGTCGGTGCGATTAACTTGGCTAATGGGATTAACCTTGGCGGCCTTTCCCTGGCTGAATGATATCACTACTTTCATTGGCCAACCCTTTTTGGAAACTTGGCGGTTTCTCTTGTACCAGTTTTGGTTTCGGGTGGATCATGGTTGCTTGAAAAGGAATGGGTATAATATCTTCAATAACTTGCTTTGTTTTTTTTCTTTGTTAATTTGTGTATAAGACACCTCTGTTCTTTAAATTCTGTTGTTTTCAGTGCACATACATATCTTGAGTCTCGTGTGTATTTGTATTAGTGTATAACTGGCTAAAATATTTGATTATTGATTGTATTGTTTCACTCCCCCCCCCTTCCCATTTTACTCCATTTTTTTCCGTATAATTGTTTCTTGAATTTAGTAACGCGTTCAGCCAGGTTCCGTTCTGGCGTGTCATGGCCTTGTGGTTTTAATAATTAATTGCTTTTTCGATATGGCTGAAGCCTCATTCATTTCCTGACTTGCCTGAAAATGACTGGGTGAATTTCTTCAACCGAAACGTCACACCTTGAATTTGAGGTTCTTGCTAGTTTTATCACTTGGCTATGTTTTTTACGTTTTAAGAACTGAATGACGTAATCTTATGATCTTATGATCTCTGTCATGTCAGGGAACTCACCCACCTCATAATCTTAAATGATGTTTGTGAGTTCCTCAGCTCGCGAAATTTGTTAACGGAATCAAAATCATATTTTTTGTCTGGACCTCATAAACTTCAGCTCAAAAGCCCGTGGCCAGCTATTGAAGATTGTGGACGGGGAGGAGGAGGGGGTGACCTTTATTGAGTGACGACAAACTGCCGTGCACGAGAAATATACATTTGGAGCATCGATCCAAAACTAGGCGTAAAAGCTAACACATTTTAAACCGGCGGTTTGTGATGGTTACTAGTTTTAGATTACATAAGAGAGAGCGCGGTTGCAGTGCGTGATAGAGCTGTGCGCCTCCACATTTTCGAAAGTGGCCGAAGTGTACAGAAGACCGGTTGTGACTAGGTAGTCGCTGCAGCCGCTTGTTTTATACCTGTTTTTAAGTCTTCCACCGATAAATTTCTCAAAATTCAAACCGGTATCTTTCACCCCATATTCTAACTAGTGCCTTGAAACCTTCAGAAAACAAGTACACCCAGACCTGGAAGGTTCAAATGGGCGAGAAACGGTGGCAAAGAAACTTAACCCTTTCTTCCCCTCTGTTCTACATATATATTCAAAGGAGACGTGCTGTCCACAGATGCTATCCGTCACTTCCCCCATCAATACTCGCTGATATGCTATCTCGTGCCCTTCGTGCTGGAAAATGGCGACCCCCACCCCACCGACGGGGGGCTTGAGGGGGGGGGGGCGGGAATGAAGTACGTGATCCCCTAACCTCCCACCACTCCAGTCAGAATTTCGTCTTCAGCCGTAAATAGACTCGTACACACTACGAGAAGAGAGACTGCAAACAAGGCTTGCTCGAAGGGACCCCCTACAATGAAAGCTACCAGAGCAGAGAAATTACGGCAATCTGGCTGACATTCCACATTCCACGCTAAATTATTTCTGGCTCCTTCTCCAATAAGACTGAATGCTCTCCTTAAATTCTTTCGACTTCGAAATGCGAAGGTTTGATGGGACTCACCGCCTGTGGAATTCCTCCACTCACTTGGACGTAAATGAGATACGGCAAAAAGGGGAGGAATCTTACGGAGACTCCCTCACCATTAAGTTATTTATACTACGATTTAAAAAAAACAAAAAACTAAAAATGCAATTGTATGATTATTTGGTTATTGTTAATCCAAACCGTATAAGTTGCCATTTTTAACGCAAGGATTTATTGTAAAATACTCCAAACCAGTGTTGATTTAGATTGGGAGGGTTATCTGCAGCCAAGTGACAAAGTTCGAGGGACCGGTAAAATACAGTAAAATAGTGGTAAATAACAAAATTCCTCAATTTTTACGCCGCTCGTCCCCCCCCCTTTCCCGTAGCATTTTCATGTTTTTTTCCCCAGAAAACTGGCAAAATTGTAAATCCACCTCTTCTCCAAGCATGCCACATGCTCGAGCGCACCCAGAACGCAAGCAATAATGCATCAGCACTGTTCACTGGCATGAAAAGCAAACCTAGCAGCATTCAAACAGGACACATAAACCGAGTGTTTATGACCATAATTAAGACAGACAGATTGCATGTATGGCCTTAACTTAGTGGTTCCCGGCCAACCTATTCTACAGTATCCCCCCCCCCCCCATTGGGACTAGCAGGCAGGTTAAAATGGTTGTAGATTGCAAAAAAAATCTGTAGTTATTTAAAAATGAAAATGTCGCTTTCCTCATACAATTTAACTTCTTTTGTAATGCACAGTTAAAAATAAAAAATAAAAATCGTCATTGGTGTTTAGGGCGCTTTTAAACAACGACTCACCTTTGCAATCTCGAAGCTAGAAAATTATCTGAAATTCCAACGTAACGGCGATTTTTAACTCTGCCGCCTCACAACGAAAACAATAATGTGAGTTCAGAAGTGACTGGGAAATGGTTTCGTCAGGTGGAATTCTTTGTCTTATTGTCACTGATTATAAGATTGTAGGTCTTATAAGTCCAGGTCGCCGTTGGACCACGGCAACGAGCCAACGACACCTTTCCATCGCGATTAAATTCTAACAGCGAGAATGCACAGGCTATTCATTGCGTAAATGCGCCCGTATAGTATGGCTCTGGCAGTGGCTCGCCCTTCCCTGCAGCTGCTCCGCGCCTCCCCGCCTCACCGGTGCCCCTAAAGTAATTTAGTATAAGGGAAGGAGGGGAAGAAGAAGTGGTCAATGCAAAAAAGGTTCACTTTTTTTTTTAACTTTGCATGAATCGGCTGAATTTTTACGAGTTGTTTGAGAAGCGGGAAGAGGCAAGTCTGGGTTCCAAGGCAGGAAACCTCCCGCAGTGTTGGGGCCGAAAGAACGTCCAGAATCGGTCCAGAAGAAATCCCAAAGCTGCTAAAGGCGGCATCATGCCGAAGAATAAGTTTGAAATAAACAATACGTCTTTGAAATGACTAATAGCATAAGCTTTTGTTTTATACTCAACAGTTTGCACAAGGCCATCTGGGACAGAAGCGGCTGGTTTCGCTTTCCGGTTCCAGGCCACAAGATTCTGATTTTATCAAAACAGCGTTAACAGGCGTTAATTTTCCAGCCGCGATGCGAAGACGCTGTTTCTACAGTCAGCCTTGGCTGGAAGAAGCCGTCTCATTAGTTCAACGTTGCTGCACACGGAGCTGCAGCGTTCCTGGACTAATGGTAGAACACGTAATATTTTTCACACGTATTTATTCGGTTAAAATCTATACCTCGTGTTTTTAAAGTAGGTTCGCCCTAAAAATGTTACAACCAGTAAGTTGTGTCCAAAATCGGCTGCATGCGGTGGCGGCCCACCACGAGAGATGGACCACAATTAGTATTACAGTAACAGTACTACGTCGGACCTATGAGCAGACTTTTATGCCACTCCTGCTAATATTCTGATTAATTTAAATAAAACTATGAGAGAAAAAAAAAGACTTGTTATTTCAAACAAGAAACCAGCCGGACAACTGGATTTCCCTTGGATAACAATTTTTACGCACAATAAATTTTCGTGTCACACACGGGCGCTTCATCAGATAACATACAAAAAAAATTCATGGCTGAATGCCAAGTCACAGTAAAAAAAAAAAGTATTATTTTTATTAAATTTTTGTTTGTTGACTGTGACTTGGCGTGAAGCAATGAATTTTTTATGTTGGTTTGATAAAGCACCCGAAGCGAAAATGTATTGTGCATAAAAAGTGCTATCCAAGGGAAATCCAGTTGTCCGGCTGGTTTCTTATTTGAAGTCTTCTACCCTTGTCTCATACCCTTAGGCCGAAGTAAAGTTCCTTTCGTGTTTATTTTTGTCCCCCATGTTAAGCGAGAGTTGTGTATTCAGAGTAATCGTATATTCGAAATAAAGGGTAACGATGTAGCCACATTAACCATCTGGTTTTATTTATTTAAGTTCGTTCTTTAAATTATTTATCTTATCAGTAAGCAATTGAATGCTTATCTCGGTTCGAAATTACCTGATAGCGATTGAAGCTTTGGTGTAAACGAACCGCCCCTCTAAAGTTTATCAAAGTTATCAGGCAAACATGAATGCGTTTTTATTTTTTTTATTTTTCCGTACACCTTCTGTACCATTGACGTCAGCACGCTGTTGAAAAGAGAACGGTAATAATCCTTCAATATGGTACGAGATACAAAGGATGTTTGTTACCTATTCATTTTTATTCGGTGAGACGAAATTATGGTTCGTAATAAACTTTATCGACACGACTAAATTGAGAATAGAATTGCTGATGCGTTATAGCTATACATCATTCATGGGAAGGAATTTTCAAAGGGTCACAATTACTCGTTTTTGCGCCGGGAGCCTATAAAAGCATGTACACGTCGGGACGTGAGAGCGTCTTGCTAGTTTGCTGCATATTCCATCCCTTGTCGCAAGATCGTCTCGAAGAGAAGCTGTGACTTTCGTTTCCCGGATTCAGGTCAGTTGATTCAACGTCGTCACACTAACATAATTACCAAAGCAAAAATAAAAATAAAAAAATCAGTAGGCTACAACTCCAACGAATCGTTTGATTAAAGCAATAGCTACACGTGAGGCAGACTCGATTAACCGGGGATAATTATTTCAACTGGTCTGGAATTTTGGGTCAAACCCGGCAATTCGGATTGACTCGAACCAAGTGACCATCACAAAAGTCAAAATGAAGAGGACGTGGTGTTATTGCAAGGAATACCAAACGATTGTTCAAAACTTACTTTTACTTTTTTTTTGTCAATAAATTCTGTAACAACTCAACTTAACTTACGTGTAGTTGTTATTCTGTTACACTGTAACAACGGTAATTGTAAATTTCAACCAAAACGGACTCACTTTGTTTCCCCGGGTCAGGCCGGCTTGTTTGGGTCAGCCATTTTTCGCGTCACCTGGTCAGAAAAAAGTTTCTTGATTCAGCTCTGCTATTTAAGAATAGGATTGTTGGTAGAGGGAGTTGAGGCAAAATTTAGCTTATTTGCTTACTCTGGGGTAGAAGAAGCCTGAAAGTTGGTAGGATGCTAGATAGGATCACAGTGGCAGGTTGGGCCGCCATCTTAAAAAATGGCGTCCAAAAACGGTTTTTTGCTTATAATTTCTCAATCATTCATCTGACTTCCTTCAAAAAAGATCCCGCTTATGTATTTTGCATAAAATGGAAAAGACAAACCTTTCTGGTCTGTATTTGTTGTTTAACTCCTACGTCGTTTCTACATTTACATACAGTAGCGCATAATGTAGTATAATTCCTGACTTTAAGCCGCTGCAGTGGCAATTCGAATTTGAACCAAAGCAATGATTTGAATGAGGGCCGAAGAATGGCCGATGTGAGAAGAGAAGTGTTAATGTAACAGTTGCTTCAAATGATACGTATCCTGCATTTTGTCATTTGCGCAAGAGTAAACTATTATAAAAAGAAAATGGTATGATATTGGCAGTGCCGGAGCAAGGCGTTTGAGCGCCGGGGGCCAGTAGTAATTTAGCGCCCTGCTCTATCGCTATTATACAGCCGATTGCAACCTTCCCCTCCCACACGTCTCTTCCTAAATCTACCCAAAAATTAACCAATCACAGTGCCACAGAGATAATGCCAAAACAGTGAACATAAACATTGATTCGGCCCGGCGTTTGGGAGTTATTCACAATAAATATGTTAAAACATTAAAATAGATAGGAGCTGCCATTAATTGTGGACTTCATACAGCAGTCATTGGAAGATTTTCCAACATGGCGGCTGTGTGAAGTCCACAATTTGTGGCATCTACACTTTGAAAAAGTGCCAAATACCGAGACAAAAATTAAGTATTTGTTCACAAATTCATGCTCTTGTGAGCTTCTGGCGAGTCAGAGGGCACCTCTATCATAAACTACTGCAGTAACTTACAAATTAAGTTTTCAAGACAAATTGTATTTAGGCTAGACTTCGACAAAAGAGCATTATTAAAGTTCAACTTTTTTTTATTTTGTTTTTTGGAGGAGGGAACAGCATTTTCGGCGCCCCTTCCCCTCTCGGCGCCCGGGGCGGCCGCCCCCTTCGCCCCCCTCTTGCTCCGGCACTGGATATTGGGGCTAACAGTTGGTTTTTAAGGTTGCCTGTTGTCGCTAGCTACGTGTCCACCCAGATACGTGACTGCTTTAATGATCAAGGCTTTAAGTGCTACCGTGGACCTCCTAGTGAACTCTTCAGGCATTACACACTGACCTCTATTAGAGCTTGACCACATTTAACGACTCCCCATAAATCAACTTTCAAGAGCTACTAAATCACAATAATTAATTCATTACCAAGATGAATCGACAGAAAGAGAAAAAAAAATCGAAAACCGTCAGAGAAGCTAAAGGCTTTAATTCGCAGCGTCATTAATGCGATTCTCACTTTCGGTTTCGTCATAAATCATTTCGTCACACGATTTCTATGTGACAGCTAAGCAAAATGCTAGTCAAATAAAACGTTACGCCAATTGCCACTTTTTTTTGTCTCAGACAGAAGACAATTTTCGAAATGTGAGATCTCATTCAAAACATCGACAGCAGCAGAGCAGCAAATGGACGGGGTTCCAGTAACGCAGAAATGAGTGTGTTACCCTGGATAGATTGTTTATCCACTCACGCCTACATCAATAATAATTTTTATTAGGGCAGATGTAAAGCTGATAGTCCAATGGATACAGCGTATTATACATATAATCAAGAATTTCTAGGGTTGGGGAGGAGAAGTTGTGACTTGAGTCCCCCTACTGATGCGTCTTAAATTCATTCCTATTAGTTCCGTCTAAGATTATAGATGGCGCCATGAGTTTTATGTGGGTATTTCTACTCAGTTTTCAGCTTAAAATTAAATTAAACGAAACGAGACTAGCTTGTATTTAATTATTATTTAGTTTAGCTAAGTTGTAATTTAATTTACTTTAGATTTGGGCTGAAAAATGAGCAGAAATTACCACCGAAAACTCGGACGAAACTAATAGGAATGAATGTAACACGTTTCAATAGAGCAGTGACACGACGTAGTATTATTGTATATAACTCTATGGTGGAGCCTTAATGGGTTAGCTGCAAGGGGCACTGCAGAGAGAAACAGAAGGGCGTCATACTGAAGCCGATGCTGTGAAGAGTGGTTTCTTAGACCTAAAACGCGCGATTTTTGTTGTTGGAGAAAACAACGTTATTTTAAGCCTAAGAAATCCGCTCTTCCGTTGTTTTTCCCTCCATTTTTATGTAGTGCACCTTGTAGTTATGCCCTCCATAACCCATACTGGTGCCAATACGGCGGCAAATGTCACTGCTCTATAGGACTTTTTAGAGTTATAAATTCTCCTCCCCAACCCTATAAATTCTTGATGTAATGAAAAGGTGGAACCAGCTAGAAGTCATATCGTAAAACAATCCATACCTGTATTGAGTGTTATTAAATTTTACACTTAACGCGCTGTGATCATCACTGGAATTCGTGCTGAACGTCTTTATTGATAACTTGTCACACGTTCGAAGTCGATCATTATTTGCACCGCTACACTGGCCATAGCGATCTGAGAAGCATTTTATCATCGGGGTAAAAGCATAGATTAGAAAGTTAACTAGATGTACCGTCTCACCTATTCCCATCCTACGCGGACCTCTAGCGGAAGTTGCGGCTACTAATACCTCTGCTAATGCTTTGCTTTCGTGCTGCTTCGAAGGCAAAAGCATTAGCAAAGGTATTAGTAGCCGCAACTTCCGCTAGAGGTCCGCGTAGGATGGGAAGAGGTGAGACGGTACATCCAGTTAACTTTCTAATCTATGGTAAAAGACTCGGCCATTACCCGAAGTTAGAAACTGGGTAACCGGTTCGAATCCGGGTCATGCCACTCCGACGAAACGTAAGTGCATAAAGGTGACTTAGTGAACTACGTTATTTACTGTATACTTTTCGCTGATGGCTTATTTCCAATTTTCGATGCCAAGTTCGATGTAGGTCGGGATGGATGGTTGAAAACATGGTTTGTAGCCTACGTAGGCTCAGATGCTACCACAGTGTTAGGAAATAATGCTACCACACGTATCGTAGTTAGGATGATAAAAATTCCTTGGTAAAAATCCGTTTTAAAATGTGGCGTCTAGGAGATTTTCTGTTGAATAATAATTAACTTGATTACTGCGTCCCGCAGTATATGATCCTTTGCGTGCTTACAATAACCATGACGTTTCATCTCTGTGAGTGCATGTACTAATTTTCTAATAATTACCATGAGATCAAAAATCTAAAAGACTAATGCCATACAAATTAAGATTAATTATTCCAATAGATCGCCGAAGCAAAAATTATAAGACACTAGCCTAGAAAATTATAAATTGTGATGTTAAAATACGAGAACAGTTCCGGTTTGTGACGACACGATTAATGCGTTCGCTGCGAGGAACGCGAGGAACACAGCTACTATCTCAGTTGACCTTTGCGATGCTATATACGCGGATGGCGACCAGTTCGTGGCTGTTCTAAGGCAGGCCGGGTGTCCCTTTAATCGTCGGTCTTTTTTCATGTGTGACGTCAGTGGCGCCGTTCTAGTATCGTTTTATGTGTTAAATTAAGACACACGCTAGTGTGTCGCCCACCAAGGCTCTGAGATAACATTACCGTTCGTCCTATCCAGATAAAATGTTTACAAGCATGGCGACCACTAGACACACACGGTACCTTCCTAAACGACCAAACAAAGCGAACCAAACACCACTGTTGGTGGCAGTTTGGCTCATTCCCTGCTAATATCCGTGTTGATGCGGCTTGATTGACGTCAACATCGTCAGCGATGAATCTGTTTCGTCAAAACTGTTAGCTCGCGCATGCTCAATCCTCCACCCAAGCAAACCATCTCCCTGAGATGGTTCGCAATTTGGCATTGCTCTCGCCTGGTCACATCTATTAGCCAATACTGGTCAAATCCATTAGCCAGGCCTGGTCGCGGTGAAGGTATGACATATCGAATACTCTGCTGAGCTTGTTGAGCTGTGTTGTAGTTTAGGACGGTACTGAATGCTGACGCAACATCACTGCGCACGCGCGACGTCAAGTTTGGAGCCAAACTGTCTCTAACAGTGGTGCGTTCTGTTCGCTCTGTTCGGTGCTTTAGGAAGGTACTGTTGTCTTTTACAGCTAAATCAGTGAGGTTGCTTTCAGAAATGTAGGAACAATGCGGCGGAAAAGGCTGAAACTGCGTTTGATCTGGAGACATTGGTCGCCTGACAACATAAACGTTGATGTTTGGCTGATTGTTAGTGATTAGCTAATTTCACGAAAGTAAATTTTTCCATGCTATGCATAAAGCTGAAATTCAGCAAATAGCTGTAGTTGAATTGTGGGACGTGCCTTTTGCTGGTTTGGGAGTTACGGGAGCGTAAATTTAAAGTTACCAATAATTCTCAATGCTAGGGCAGTGTTACAGCATTTTGTCTGTTACTTTTATGGAGCCGAACATAAACCGTGTTATCTGCCCTATACAGTAAACGACGAGAAGACATTTTTTTCCCCTTTGCATTTAGGGAGCACGGAACCCAAACTGCGTTGTTGTGGTCATCGTAGCTGAGTTTGCGAGAGAGCTTAGCCTGGTTGATTGGAGGTTTACGGATCTGGTCGAACCCCTGGAAAGGGGATCTTGGCAAAGTTCCCGCCAGGACTACATACGGAATCCCATGAGATACACTTACCCCAAGTGCTTCCTTGTGTCCTCTCCATGAGATTGATGATCAACAAATTTTAGTTCGATTTGTACTGCTAAGAAAGACTTGTATACCAATTCACGTTTTGCGCAATCAGCAAGAATTTGGTGGTCAATAACTTCATACAGGTGAGTGCGGTAGTTGGACAGAAAAGAGTCTTAGGGGGTATCGCGAGAGATTCCATATCTAGCTCGATTTATAAGTTAAGAATTGACTTGTGTACCAACTTTCATGGCTTTTAGCTCGATGTTCATGATTAGCCCAAATTCCGGCCCGTAATGCTGTTCTACACCTGAAGATCGAACTAATGAACCGATGCTCAAGTTTACATGTTAAAAAATACGTATGAAGAACGCCTATGGCCTTTTGAATGTTATTTTAATGTGACTGCAATTATTGTTGTTGTTCTTGTTGGGGAAATTTTGCTCTCACCTAGAGCTCGAACCAAAGCAACCGATTTTAAATTTTTTTAGCTCTTAAAATTGAGTATTAAAAAGGCTCACTTATAACAGTTATTTTAAGGTGATTACAGTATTCTTTCCTGTGTTATTCTTGCTGAAACAATAAAAAAATAACGGATATTAGTATTAATAAACGCTTAAAAAGCATATAAAATATGGATGTCAGCCTTAAAAAACTTAAGCCCTAAAGGAACAGATATTAGAAAAAGACATGTAAGCCATCAGCGTCGCACTAATACGTCACGTGTAAAAGATGCTCCAGCTTCTTTTTTGGGTAGCTGGAGATTCTTTTACACGTGTTAGTGCGACGTTGTATGTACACCTTGTACCGAGAAGGCAAAATAACGAGAACGAATGATGTTCGAATTTTAACGATATTTGGGTTCATGGACGAGCCACGACAAACGTCTTGTTCAAATACATCCATGGAAAATGCATGAGGGAAATATCTATAGTCGAGCTATCTGACTAGAAGAAAAAAAGCGTCTGTTTTCCACGTAAAATGAATGATGTAAATGAATAAATAAAGTCGTGTTTGCAATATCGCTATCTTTACCGACCCTGTATCAGCTACAGCAAATGGTGATGATAAACATGAAACTATTTGAACAAGGATGAGTAGCTGTCACAGTGATAACCTATTCCCAAAGATAACCCTCGTCCTTCCACACAAAATCATTAGCAGCGTGTTTGCGACAAATGTTTCACGGTGTGTAAAAGTGACAAAATTTCGAAAGATTTTTGTTGCGTATTGAAAAAAAAAATTAAAGGCACATGGATCCATGTTGACTTTCCTATATGACTCAGTTTTGCGTCATTAGTTCAAACTTCAAATGTATTTTCATTTTCTTGTTTTTTTCTTACGTGCGAGATGAATTTTGCGACATATTGCGACCTGTGTAAATGTTGCAAACGCTGTTTTCAACGGGTCACACGATATACCGGAAGGATTTATGTCCCTTTTATCGTTTCAACAAACGGTTACCATCATTTCAGAGATTTTCATCTTGCTATTTTGTTTTATGGTAATGCCCAATTTGATACTAAAATCATGGACGGAACTTCTGTTCAAAATTCTTATACAAAAATAAAAATTTTTTACAAAAATAACACAACCGCCTAAACTTTTATGACAAGTATTTCATTTGTGAGTTACGTTTTAGTTTACGAGTAAAGAAAACACAATAGCAAACCATCGAAAATTAGGTAATTATCTAGATTAGGGGCACAACGACAAATTTAAATTTTTGTACTAACCGACGCTACTCTTCATCCTAACACCATTTCGTATTATAAAATCGTGTATAAACTTCTCAAAAAAATTATTCAAAGGACGTAAAACGTTAAGTCACAAGCAGGCTAAAGCAGCGGCGGTGGCAGACATCATATTGCGAGGTCTCTGATTCGGGGAGCAGTGTAGCCGTAAAATCCGATTTACACCACAACAAAAGTTTGCAAAGGGTGTCCCTGATCTGACATCGTTTCAGCAAATGCGTGTAGTCTTATCATCCGTTACAATAAAATAAAGAATTCCTCTTGACTAATAATTTTCCCAGTAACTTCTCTAAGCTCACATTATTGACACTTTTCGGAAATTCAGAAGATTTCTAGCTTCTAGCTAACAGAATTTTAGCTAAAGGCGAGTTGTTGCATAAACGTGCTCTCATGGATATTCGTTGCTAGTTAATTTCCGGTATTAGTTAGCGATGGTAGTGTATATTTACGCACAGTGGCAGTTTTACATATTTGCCGCCCCTAAGCACTAAGAAATTTTCCGAAGTTTGGCTCTCTCCCCTCTCAACCAGTGGGTTTGGGGAGCACTGTGAGCTCCCTGGAAACTAACGCATTTTACATTATTCTGGGACAGTTTCTGGCCTCTGGTTTAGCTTAGACTATATGTAGAATAGAATAGAAGTTGTCGGCCAGTAAGCTATACAGCTTTTTGAAGGGCCTAGCTGCAGATGTTAAGTGGAAGGAACCACCATCGTAAACAGTTGTTTTTTGCCGCAGGAGGGAGGAAACCGGAGTACCCGGAGGAAACCCTCGTACAACGGGCGGGAAACAACCGGAGAAAAACCCGTACATATACACTGCCCGTCCCAGAATCGAACCCGGGACTGTAGGAAGCCAGAGATGTACAGCTTGGACCAGGACGCCTATCGAATCTGACGCCTCAGTGCTCGTAAGTGACGTGAAGTTTGGATAAAAGATAAAGGGTCAAAAAAGAAATATCTAGAACATTTGTGGAAGGTTATTTTTTGTTTTTTTTTTGGGGGGGGGGGGGGTTTGCCCTAGGCAACTGTTTTCGCGCCATGGCTTCGGCTGGCAGCGCGTTAAACCTACAGCTCTGGGCAACTGACTTGTTTGCCTTCCCGTAAAACAGCCACTTTTTACATATACGAGGTGTGTTAATCCGTAACTATGCACAAATGTTCAGAATTTGTACCTACATTCAGTGTACACAGGGTATTTGTGTTGGAAAAATAATTCAGTTTACCCTGAATTCAGCGATCTAGGAAAGCTACGAAGAAATGTAAATTACCAAGCGTCGTGTCTTGAAATTTTATCACATCGCCGAGACGAATAAATAATCGCACGCTGTGCAAATGCGTGCGTTCCACCCATCTAATAAATGTAAATCTATAACAGAAGGCAGTACAATCACTGAAGCACAACCGTCACCGATTGCTTCGATAGGGTATGACTGTGGCTGTAATTTGGCTAGATAATAATTAGATAGCAAACTCGCACTAATCAGTTCACGATTTAGAATTTTATTAATCAACAAATTAACTGGTCATTGTCGTGGCAAGGAAAAGGCGTTTTATTCGCAGGCTTTTTTTTTTATTATTATTATTTTAGTTTTTATTTTGCGCCTTATCAGACTTCACGGCTGATGAACTTCAAGGAAGGAAAAAAGGCCGCCGGAAAAACAAACAATGCGATGAACAACAACGGGACAAAGTTTACATTACGTGCTCATACACTTAAAGCACCACCCAACATAACAAACGGCATCCACTGAAGAAAGCAGCCCACCCAGATCAAAGTAGGCTACGGGAGATTGGCTTTCAATGGCTCGAAGGGCCAGACCAGGCTGACAACTCGTATGAAAGGTATACACACACCTTCCTGCCTCCCCCGTCGCCCCTCCCTGTCTTCCGTCCAGTCCTCCTTTTATGCTTGGTACGAAACACAACCTTTGGTGCGATCCAAGCGGCAAAGCGACTACGTAGGTCCAACCGGTCTTCTGTAGACTTTCGCCACTCTCGTAAGTGTTGAGGCGCACGCACACGTCTATCACGAACTGCAACAGCGATCTAAATGATATAATCAGATAATAGCAACCATCACAATTGCCGATTACAATAGTGCTGTCTTTTTGTCCGGGGTGTCGGACGAAAGTCTAACTAGAAAATCGTCTAATGGGATAATTGTCTAATATCTGCCTAACTAAAAA
>JAHWFP010005122.1:85353-135453 GCA_023313725.1 Lithobius niger | reverse complement strand
CTGGGTCCTTGCCAGTCCTGTTGCTCTGGCAACAAAATTATTATTATAAACAAACGCTCAATGAAAAGCACATTTGACTCCACTTTTGTGTAATGTTTAGAATTCCAATTTTACCATTGTTGATCTTAACTGATTGTTGGACTGTTTTGAGCTCTACAACACAAGGACAAATGAACTATTGTCATAATTTTAATGCTTTTTTTCATATTAAAACAATACTGGTATTTGGTACCAGATTCTGCTTGTACTTTGTGATAGTGTCTCCTTAATTGAAATGTTATTGATGTGACATTTTATGTTTTTGGTGAAATATTTAGATCACGGCTTAGTAGGAAAACTACTATATTTTTCTGTGTTTATTGATTTCCCCACGGGGGGGGGGGCAGATTGTCCTAATTACAATACATAATTTCGGCTGCATTCTCCCTGTACGACGGGTATGCTCAGGATTGTTAGCTTATTAGCCACTTGACTGATTGCGTGTTCTCTGATGGTTTTATGGCATGTAATACTCGCTTTGTATTTGATGTTAGGTAGTGAAAGTCAAATTTCGCGGGGCTTATGACTGATGTAGAGGGTTTTAAATAAATTATATACCGTAATTAGTGGTCATCAAGACAAACCTATCACCATTACCGAAGGTCGGCGTCTTACCGTTAAACCATACTGACATGATCTTTTTTTAGAATTTTGAAAAAAGGGAACCATGCATAGGTAGCATTTTTATACACACACCAATAAATATACGTTTTCTCCAGTCACCACTGGAGATATAGTGCACCACACACCGAGTGAAACAGAAATTAACACAAGTCATAGGTCATGTTAGTATGGTTTAATGGTAAGACTCCAACCTTTGCTTTCGAAGATCATGGATTCCATTCCCCGCTCAAGCAATCTGACATTTAAGTCCAAAAGATAACGAAAATAGGTCTGCATCCACATTTCTTTAATTAGTGGTCACGTCACGATGTACCTTTTCTAATTATGATACTTAATTCCGGCTTTATTACTGCTCTCCGACGCATGTGCTCAGAGATATTTCGACCTCTGGCTCCTAGCAAATTTTACAGTGTCCTGCGAGTTCACTTGTATCGTAATACATCCTAACGTTTCTCATGTTAGATGGTGACATAGGAAATTCTCCGTTGAGCTTATTTCTGAGGTCTGAGAGTTTACATAAATTATGGAACTGTAATTACGTCATATCACGCCTCTTTGCGATCAACAACTTCTTTCACGTTTATATTTTGAGCTTCTGCAATTTTCACCTAAGTTGTTCATGAAAACTTGATTCAGTAATGAAGAGAATTTTTGAAAATTATTTCTAGAAATGAAAATAATCTACTTGTCCTATAATGAAGATTTGTGCTCTACGGTGCTTCTATGGTGTAAAAATCTTTTTAAGAGAATGACCCTACGACGAAGACTTACGGTTCTGTGATTGTGCTCTGTGGTGCTTCTATAGTGTACAAATCTTTTCAAGAGAATGACCCTACGACGAAGATTGTGCTCTGTGGTGCTCCTATAGTGCAAAAATTTTTTCAAGAAAAACACATCCCAACGAAGATTTGCGGTTCTGTGATTGTGCTCTGTGGTGCTTCTATAGTGTAAAAATCTTTTTAAGAGAATGACCCTGCGACAAAGATTTGTGGTTCTGTGATTGTGCTCTGTGGTGCTCCTAGAGTGCAAAATCTTTTCAAGAGAAACACACCCCTACAACGAAGATTTACACTTTCTATAGTGTTAAATAAATCTTTTCAAGGATGTTTTCAAAATACTTACTCGCATGTTAGTTAAAATATCTAACATATTGATAACAAAAAACTCAAAACATAAATGATAACAAAAAACCCAAGCTAAATTAAACCTAAAAAAATTAATATTTTCAAAAAATTAAAGAAAGCTAAAATACTAAATAATTTTGATGGTTTCAAATTTTTTTTAGAAAGTTAAAGAGGTGGCGTAAGGACTGGCTATATGGGGAGGTTTGGAGACCAATGTTCGCGTTAAACAAATTAAACCTAAAAAAATTAATATCTTCAAAAAATTAAAGGAAGCTAAAATACTAAATAGTTTTGATGGTTTCAAATTTTGCTTTCCAAAAGTTAGAGTTAGTGTTAAGGTTTGGCTATATGGGGAGGTTTGGAGGCCAGCGCGTTCAACAAATAAAACCTAAAAAATTTTCAAAATTTAAAAGAAGCTAAAATGCTAAATAATTTTGATGGTTTCAAATTTTGCTGTCCAAAAATTTAAGAGTTAGTGTTAAGGTTTGGCTATATGGGGAGAAGGAGGCCAATTTTCACGTTAAAAAAATTAAACTTAATAAAATTTTCAAAAAATAAATGGTTTCTAAAGACCGTGTAAGGATTGGTTGTAAGGTTATAAAACTGTGAAACTTTTTTCCCCAGCATAATAAAAAGGATAAATATTTTTTTTGAATGGAAACCAAAACAATTTTCACTTGTATATATTGTAGGGAAACTTTCCCTACGCAAAAACCAATTACTAAACCATCTTCGATCGCAACATTCGTTCGACAATGAAGAATGTGCATGTTTCGAAGATCAACTTCCCGATTGTTTCAGGGAATGTAATCTGACCCGAATGCTAGCACTTTGCCATCGACAATATGAAATGACAATACCCGAGAAATTTGATGATCCTCTAACATTATTTGTATCGTTGCGTACGGCCATACACGCGTTATTGATAGTTTGCCTGGACCAGATGGTCAATTGTAAGGTACACTTATGCTTATGCGTTGAGTTCTTTAATGATCCGACATTTATCGATACCCATTTTTGGTCCCACTACACCGAGCTGTATAATCCGAACGATGTTCCTACTTTGTTAGATGAGGCGTTTGAAAAAATCCAGGAGACGATCAACAGTTTTGCCAAGGGGGGAGTGGTTGGGCCATATCCCGCATAACCAACTTAATTATCAAAGTGGCAGAGTACCAACCGCAGCGAGCTTCGTCATACATTCCTCTACCGTACACTCTCAAACCTAAGGAGGGCGTGATTGTGAATGTAAAAAATATAAACGATCAAAAGTGCTTTGTGTACTGAGTATTAGCGGTGAGTTGGGGACTGACCAGCGTTAAGCCCGAAGACTACAAAGAGTTTGAAGAATCACTCGACGTTAGCTCTCTGTCCTACCCAACAAAGCTCGGTGAAATCTGTAAATTTGAAAAAACTAACAATCTTTCGATCAACGTCATGCGTTTTAATGAAAAAGAGGGGTTGCACCCGCTCAGAGTTTCTAAGAATCTAGACGGAAAGCCCATCGACCTTCTCTTGTTAACCTCAAAGGACAAGACCCACTACTGCGCTATAACGGATGTCGCTGCGTTTTTATGTTATCGAGGTTCGGGCACTCACGCAAAGTTTTATTGTCAAAACTGTTTCGCGGCGTTTGGGAAACAATGGATGCTCACCACCCACCGAAACGAGTGCATCAAGATTAATCCCGCGCAAGCTCTCCGATTTAAGAAGCCGGGAGAAAATTTTCTACAGTTTCGGCATTTCAACCGACAAAACCCCTTCCCCCGCATCATCTATGCCGACTTTGAGTGTCTCTTTCGTCCCGTCTCAGCCATTCAGCCCAGTCCTTCGATGAGCTTGGTTACTAAAATTCATCAGCATATACCTTGCAGTTTTGGGTACGTCGTGATACGTCAAAATGGAGAGATTGTTAATCGAGAATACTACTTGGGAGAAAACGCCGTTGAAGTATTTTATAAATGCATGGAGAACGAGGCGCAAGCTTACAATTATCTACTGAAAAATGTACAACCCCGTCAATCTGAGCCGAGCGAGCTAGTTTCGACTCATCCGAGGTCTGCCATTATTGTGGAAAATGCTTCCCCTTTGTATGTTCGAAGAACCACCCTCTAATTAAGGTTAGAGATCATTGCCACGTTAGTGGAAAATTTAGAGGAGCCGCTCATTCTCAGTGTAATCTTAGCGCACGAGAACGAAAAACCATCCCCGTTGTATTCCATAATTTAGAGGGCTATGATATGCATCTACTAATATCCACCGTGCACATATTCGAGGGAAAAGTTGACGTTATCAGTAGGAACACCGAGCGGTGTCAGAGTATGACGATCACGGGGTTAAAGAACGGGATCAGTCTTCGGTTTATAGACAGCTTGAATTTCTTGAAGGTTTCCCTAGATACTACGGTTGCGAACTGCAAAGCCAACGGATTCACGATTCTCGAGGCAGCTTTAGACTCGGGGTTAATATGTGCGTGGTTCGTTGAAGGAATGACTAGAGAGAGTGCTATAGATCTCCTGACCCGGAAAGGTGTTTATCCGTACGAATTCGCAAGCGACATGTCTGTGTTTGATAATGAAGATCTCCCATCTCGAGGAGCATTTTTTTCCCAGTTGAAAGAAGAGGAATTGGCAGGGAAAGAGTACGTGCGAGCTCTTAACCTCTGACTCAACACAAGAGTTAAAAAATTCGGTTCCTACCACGAGATTTATCAGATGACCGACGTTTTCCTCCTCGCGGACATTTTCGAAGATGTCCGAAAGCTGTGCCTCCGAAACAATAAATTAGATCCGTGCTACTACATCTCTACCCTGGGTTTCAGTTGGGCCGCACTCTTGAGAATGCACGAACCGAAATTGGAACTGTTCACTCACGTCAATAACACAATTTAGTATTTTCCGGCATCCGTGGCGGGGTTTCGTTTATATGTAAGAGGTTTTCCGAAGCTAATAATAAATACCTGACGGTTTCAACCCTCACGAACCTTCCTTATACATCATATACTTGGACATGAACAACTTGTACGGTTTTGCCATGAGCGCTCCTCTCCCTTACGATGAGTTCTTGACGAAGGACGAAATCAGAGCGTTCGACGTAGATGCCGTGCCAGACGAAGCAGCCATTGGGTACATTCTCGAAGTAGACCTTGAGTACCCCAGCGAACTGCACGATGCCCATAACGATTACCCGTTAGCTCCCGAGAATATCGAGATTGGGGGAGATCTCATTTCCCCCTACGCAAAAAAATTAGCTAAAGATATAGATCACGAGATCAGGTCTTCCTCTAAGCTCGCTCCAAATCTTCTGCATAAGTAGTACGTTCTCTACTACCGGAATTTGAAATTTTACCTCCGTCACGGATTAGTTCTTTACCACATCCAAAGGGTCTTGGCTTTCAACCAGAAACCTTGGATGGAAAACTATATAGGTTTCAATACCACTAAAAGACAACAATCAACCACTCCGTTGGTACGACGTTGGAAAACAGAATCGGCGCTCCGTGAAATTGTGCATCAATGCTAAGAGAGCCATAAAATACACCTCCCAACTTCACGCGGATTCTTTCAGGATCTTGAATGAAACTTGGTGCAGATGAACCGCCGAGCTAGAAGCGTTTGCTGCGACCTGCCCACGTACTCCGGATTCAGTATTCTAGAACTATCAAAATTGTTCATGTTCGAGTTCCATTACGAGTACATTCGACCCAAGTACGGTAATCGGGCCAGGCTCCTATTTACAGATACCGACAGCCTGTGTCACCAAATCGAAACGCAAGATGTTTACGAGGATATGCTTCGGGATCGAGAGCGCTTCGACACAAGTAATTATCCCCGCAATCACCGACTTTTCTCCGATGTGAACAAATTAGTTCTAGGTAAAATGAAGGATGAGATGGCAGGTATCCCCATCCTAGGATTTGTAGGGTTACGGTCGAAAATGTACGCGATAAAATCTCTCAAAACAGAAACTAAGAAAAATGCTAAGGGGATTCAAAGAGCGTTCGTGAAAAAACACCTTAACTTTGAGGATTATGAATCAGTTTTGAAAACACCGAGATTCCCGGCTAAGGGAGTTTGGTCAAAAATTTCTAGCGTGGGACACGAAGTTAGCACCGTTAAGGTTTCACATCGATTCTCACACACACACACACATTTGGTCACATCGATTCACACACACACACACATTTGGTCACATCGATTCAGGTACTTGGAAGGAATATGAAGACGATTTCGATTCGGACGTAGATATTTTGAGCGATGAGGAAAAAGAGGAGCAATTGCTCTTATCGTATCGAACGAGAAAAAATGACGACTTGAACGAAGCAAAAAAATATGAGGAGAGGGAGAAAGCGACGTGACGAACCATCCTATTAGAGAACCGTAGGAGAAAGTTGGAGGATGCTGTCATTTGGGAGAACGAGAGAAAAGTTAGGAGGAGAATGATGGAAAGAGAAAGACGGGCTGCGATGTGCCCAGAGGAGAAAAAAAGCTAGATTAGAGAAGCAAGCTATTAGTAAGAAAAAGTGTCTCAAACGGGAAACGGAAGAGCGGAAGAAAGCTAGACTAGAGAAACAAGCCTCTAGAATGAAAAAGAGTCGCGCGCGCTCAAAAAACAAAAGCGCTCGGGAAGTCAAGATTAATGAAACTTGAACGCAAGTTGTTCGCTTACTTCTGCTAACAAATTATTACCCGGAATGTATATAAAGAGATTGACTCCCTATTCTTCTTTAAAAATCATGATGGAACAATATGAAAAAGTAGTTACATTTGTGTGCAAATATTGTTTGTTCGAATTCACCTCGAAAGCAGAAATTCAGACCATTAAAAAATGTGCAAAATACGTCACATAGGAAAGTTTATTATCAGTCCAACATACTGTCACGTATGTAGAAAGTATTTTGATCCAAACATGAAACGAATGATCAACCATCACATCATTCGACATGGTCTCATTCTGCCTGATGATGAATAATGATACTCCAAAAGAAAAAAAAATATTATTTATGGATTTATTTATTTAAGACTGCTAATATTATCCGTCCAACTATTATACATGGGGTCATAACCCTTCCATTTTACGAAATAAAGCATTTTGCCATCTTTATCTTTCTTACTGCGTAGCACTTTTTCTACCAAAAATAAATCTGGAACTAGGGTTTTTAGAATTTCTTGTTCGTAGAAACCACCCAGCACCGCTTCACCCGACTCATCTTTTAAAAGATAAGTAACCGGTTTGGTTATTTGCACTTAGCGAATTGTGAAAACTTCGTTAGTAAAATTTTGTAAATACCCTTTATCAAAAATTTTCTTAACTTTAGAAATTCTGACTTTATTTCCTACGGCAAATTTGGGTTTTTTCAACGAATGTTTTGACTTAATTCTCAGCAACGATTCGAGACGTTTGGTTACTTCCCTCGGTTTTAGTTTAGTTGTGGAGTGAATTGTGTCATTGTAGCGAGAAACTAACTCGTCGATAATGTGTATCCACTGGTACGTTCCCTGCCTGGTGAATCGTTTCCACATTTGAGTTTTCAGCGTTCTACAACACTCGCTTTCTTCTCAGAGTGGGTAGAGTACGTGTTGATGTTGTAATGCTTAAGGAGTGCTTTGAAGTCTTTATTATAAAATTCGCTACCTAAATCAACTTGTAAATTTTTAGGGGGTGTCGTTCCTTCGAGTATTTTCTGAAAGGCTTCCATAACATTTAGACCGGTTTTAGATTTAAGAGGAATGGCCCAAGAAAACTTGGACATAACATTAATTCAAGTCAATAGATAGTTAAATCCTTTATTTACGTTAGAGTAAGGTATCATTTCCACCGAGTCCGCCTGCCATAGATCGTTCAGGCTCAGCACAATCACTTTCCGCCTCAGAAAGTGTTTCCGCGTCGGTTTGTGGAGTTCGTTTACGAGTTGAATTCATTTCGTTTTTTTCCACCCATTCCGAGCTTGAGTTTTGTTCCCATGATTTTTTTTGATGATTGCCGCGGCTAATTTTTCTCTCCAAGAAAGTAAAAGATCCTTACGTACTTTTCGAGCTTTAGTTATAAGAATTTCGTCGGCAGCGTGCCGTTCGCTTAAATCAGAGCTTTTCGAGTAAGCGATATCGAGTTCTTTGGACGCCTCATCCTGTTTATTTATTCCAGGGTCCCCTCTAGCTAATCTCTCATTTAGTTTGGTTCCGGGCCCGCAGTATTGATATCCGGGCAAATGTACTTTTACCGGTAAATGGTCTATGATTTTATTTACGATTCCTTTTCCAGACTTGACGAAGGAAGCTTTTTTGGTCCCACACACGTCACAGAACACAATTTCCATTCGTCTGTTATTTTTTTACATCAAAATAATAGGAGGTTCGGGTCGGTTAGACGTATGGCGTTTACATTTCACGCAGTACTTCATCTTGATCACTTTCCTTTTTTACTAAAACATTTTTTTCATTGTAAACTTAAATTATGATAAGCATTATTTTTTTCACGAGCGGTGATGATGCGTCGTTGCTCCAATCCTGATAAAATTTCTATGATCTCGTTCCTGTGACTATCGTGCCCCGCCTGGGTGGATCAGTGCAAAAGCCTCAATCTGCTGACCAGGTCGTTAGGATCATCGTAGTACTTGTAATCCACCGTTCTAGCAAACCCTGTTTTTTTTTATCATGCCGGCCCCCTTTTTCTTCGTTTTTGTATCCTCCCAAACAGGACCTATTATTGTTGCATACTTGGCACTACGATTAGACTGGGCACTACATTGGGAGAATCTCGCGCTGTTAGTTGAATGGTCGGTAAAACTGAGAGGTGTCTTCAATTCAAACTTTTCAGTATCGTTGTTCCATCAGTTTCCCACCCTTCCTCATCAACCTCAGATTTAAAAGTTTTTTACGGGAGTAATAATTCGTTTACATCTCGCTCGTTTTTTAGTAGGAAAGCCAGCAACTACTTTCAAAGGACTCGCTGCGGGTATTGGTTTTGCAACAGTTGGTTTCAAAGTACTGACAACGGGTTTAAAAAACTCTTGTAAGGATTCTTCCTGCACTTGCTCATCCAAACGTTAATCCAAAAATTTTTTCTTTAAACGTTTTTTGAGTCTTACGATTTCACGTTTCGTTTCCATGTTATCATAAAGTCTTTATTTTTTCTTTCGGCTTCTTTTATTTATGAACGAAAATGAACGTTTATAACGTCCCTCGTTTAACGTTTTGTCGATCGATACAAACCCGTACGGATCATCCCAACACGTTCTACACAACGTTTTAAAATCTGAAAATTCCATGTCCGGCCCGACATGATTTTCGTACAAGTGTTTTAAGTTTAAATCATCCACAGGAAATACAATTAATAAATTAGCATTATCTCTAACCACTTGTTTGGGAATTCTAGTGTAAGACTGCCTGCAATAAAAAAACGTCGGCATTAGAATGACGTCCTTGAGCGAAGTAACGCTCTGTTTTTTTGCTTGTCCAAAAGAACATCGTCAAAAACCACGAGATTACGAAACTTGGGATCCAACTCCTCGGGAGGGGTCAAATCGATTTGAGAGTCGTGAAAACTCGCTATATCCCGCTCTATGGTTCCCTCAATTCCGGAAAATATAGACTGTAAAGCTCAGTATTTTGGTTGACACAGAGTTTTGCTGTACACGTATAATCTGTCATAATCCAACCAACCCTCATTACAGATAAAATTAAACAGTAAATTCATCTTTCCACAATTTGCCGGTCCTATAATCAGACATCTGATGTTCGAAGGTAGAAATGGGTGATTTTTTTGTTTTTTACTTGGAATGAAAAAATCATAATTTTGTATATCCATTGTTTTTTAATTTATTCAGAAATCGAACTCATAAAGTCTTTATCAGAAAACTTATCGACGAATGTATTAGATTCAACAACTCCGTAATCTACGTTACACCAAAGTTTTACGGTTCTGGGAGTGTCGTTTCCTTTAGTTTTGTGGGTATTGTTGTACACCCACGTTCTAAGACAAGAGTGGTTTATCCGACTTGTCGTCAGCCTTTTGACAGAATGGGTAGCAGATCGAAACGGGGTGCGAGTAATTGGGGTAACTGAACATTGTCAAAGAAACTGATTTCTGCTCATCGGTTTGAATTTCTAATTTTTTGCAGATGTATCGTTTAAGATTTTTTAACACATTTTGAAGTTCAGGGTCCGACGGAGAAATCCAACCCTTATGCTTGGAATCTTCGTTCGAAATGGGAGAACCAATTGCTTTTAAATCCTTGAATTCTATGGAAGGAGACAAGACGTACTTTACTCCGTTTTTTTAATCTGTTGCATTCTCCGCCTTAACTTCTAGAGAATTTGATTGTAACGATTCGAGAGATTTGTATACCAGGCAGAATGAGACATTTCTTATTCCTTTTGTTTATATATAAAAAAAGAATCGTCAAAATGCCGGTTAATAAATTTGGACAGTCTTTGAAACGAATGCAAAGAGATGTGAAAGGGGTTCCGGGTAATTTAATTTAAATTTAATTTAATTTAAAATTAATGCACTAACGTGCATATCAGTTTAAATTCAAAACAATATACAACAAAAGCACAAAAAACAAGAACAAAGAGGACAACAGCAAGACTACAGCTTTCCAAAAGCTCCCAAAGAATTCTTAAACCTAGTGAGGTCTGTGTTCTGGACACACTCATCCGGAAGGCTGTTCCATTCGACAACAGATCTAGGAAAAAAAGAGTACTTAAAAAAGTCATTTGCCGGCTGCCACACTCTTAGTTTCTTGAAATGATCCTGTCTTCCCTAATAGCAAGGTTTGGCTAATCGGAGATCAGCATCAATAATAGTATTTCCGTGCACAATCCTGTGCAGTAGTGAGAGCCTAATAATCCTTCTGCGTTCATGCAGGTCATGTAAATTTAAGCTCTTTGCCATCTCACTGACACTGTCGTAAGTGCTGAAGTTGTTTTCAATGAACCTGATGGCCCTCCTCTGTATACCCTCAAGTTTGTCAATCTGGCTCACCAGATACGGATCCCACACAGCAGCAGCATACTCCATTCCAGATCTAACCATACTTTTGTATGCAGTGAGTTTTGTAGCAGGGGTGAAACCCCGAAGAATCCTGCTTAAAAAACGTAGTTGCTTCCCCGATCGGTTTGTAACATCGCTGATGTGACTGTCCCAGTTTAAAGAATTGGTTAAAGTGACACCTAGGATCTTCATCTCAGACACTCTTGGTAAAACAGAATTTCCGACAACATAGTCAGCAACGATAGGATTATGACCCCTAGGAACAGACATGACTGATGACTTCAGCGGTTGAATCGACATTCCCCAGGTGGTACACCAGTTGAAAACCCTATTAATAAGATCCTGGAGAGAGTTGGTATCAAGGAAGGAGCACACCCTATTAAGCAATGTACTATCATCAGCAAAGGCTGATCCGCGATCACCAATAATATCCATTAAATCATTAAGGTAAACGATAAACAGAAAAGGTCCACACACAGAGCCCTGTGGGACTCCGGAAAACACTTTCTGCTGGTCCGACAAAACACCATTAATAATAACACTCTGGGTTCGATTGCACAAGAAGGAAGCAAACCAGTCGGCCACGACATCTTCCGGGTATAGGATTTATATTAGACCTGAACCATGATTATGACATGCAGAATAAGCGACTGACTAAAGTCGGAGCTGCTGCAGAACCTGAAGATGTCGTAATTTATTCCCAATTTACCGAATTAGAAAACGAAGTAAAAAAAATTAAAGCCGACGTAGGATTGAAGAAAGATGCGGATGGACATTTTAACGCTGAAAAGAAACGTATTAAAGATCTCGAAACTCCCTCGCAATCTAAGGATGCGGCGACTAAGGATTACGTCGATTCAAAAACTGTATCGGACATGCGAATGAATCGCTTAACTAATCTAGCTGCTGGTATAGATCCCGAAAATGCGGTGACTTATTCTCAGTTGATAGATGTAAAAAATTTAAAAACTACGTTGGAGGAAAGTGCCGATGGTCAACTCGACGCAAAAGATAGACGTATCAAGGATCTGGGATCCCCCGCACAATCTAAAGATGCGGCGAATAAAGAATACGTCGACACGAAGCTTCTCGTCATAAACGAAGTGGAAACCAAACTCGGTTACGCTTTGAAGGAAGGTCCCGATGGACTACTCGATGCAAAAAATAAACGAATCAAGGACCTTGCATCCCCCGCACAATCTAAGGATGCTGCGAATAAAGAATACGTAGACGCGAAGCTTCTCGTCATAAACGAATTAGAAACCAAACTTGACAATGCCTTGATTATGGACACTCGCGAAATATTCGACGCAAAAAACAAAACGAATCGGTAACCTCATGAAACCCAAAAAACCTTCAGAAGCTGTTACTAGAGAATTTCTCATCGAGACTATTAGAGAAGGGTACCACATAGATACACTTCACTCGGCGTTGAACGAGGATGATGGTGAGCGTTTGGTACTCGATGCGCATCACCTAGCATCACCCACACAATCTAAGGATGCCGCGAATAAAGAATACGTCGCCGCGAACAAATTAGAAATGAAACTTGACAATGCCTTGATCATGGACTCTCGTGACATATTCGATGCAAAAAAATAAACGAATCGGTAACCTGGCGAGCCCCGAAAGCCCTTCGGAAGCTGTTAATAGAGACTATTTCTTCGAGGTTATTAGAGATGCTTACGAAATAGATAAACTTCAAACGGCGTTGAACGAGGACGAGGATGGGGTACTCGATGCAAAAAATAGAAGAATCAAATTTACGCTCCCTCTAACCGCGGAACACGACGTGGCTACTAAGGATTACGTCGATAGTCGAATGGTTACTTTAAACGTAGAAAAAAAGAAACTCCCACCAGATGCGGAGGAAGCCAAGAATCATTTTGACAACGTCGGTGTTGTGATGGAAAGATATATAAATCCACGTATCGACTGTATAGTTACTTTTTGCGGAACAAGTCCTTACCCTAAAGGTCAATTTTCTCGCCAATACTACTTATCAACATCCGGTTGGTATATCCTGGGAATGAGCATAACAAGTAGCAGAGACCAAATACCTATTTTAAACCCTCCAGATATAAAGATACGGTGTTTAATAACTAGGTTTTTAGATTTGTCGAAAAGTGTACCCAAAGACAAAGGATTTCAAGTTTATCTCGATCTTGAGAGACTTCTCCAACCATCAACTTTAAGTATAACGGAAATACCGATCATCGTGAACGAAGGTCACGTGATTTATATAATGGCTTATACGGCAAGCACGGAGGATAAAGATTACCAGATAGATATATACCTAACCAAGACTCGTATAGCATGGTCAAAGCAGAAACCATATGCCAATCCATACGAAGAACAATGGGGATAACCGAGTTAAAGAGCTAACCGTCTTAAAATATCTTCGTAATCATATCCCTTGCACGAGAAACTTGGAAAAAATAAACAGAAATGACCGCACAATGTTTGATTAAAATTTTGCACCCTGTCGTAATTGTATTTAACGGGACCCAAATACTCCGAAATGGATGTCGGTGGTTCGAGGGTATGTCAGTAACTGTCGAGTAAGCCACCCAATGACTTCCATTTCCATCGTGAAAATTTTCGAGATGAACGATGCCGCATTCGCCACGAGGTTTAGGTTTTAACGGCAGACGATCCTGCTAAAAGTACCTCTGTATTTAGGAATTTTCAAAACTTTGACTAATCTGTTTAAATCGAGATTTGTTAACGGTTTAGTAAAGTCGATCAGACCTTCACTGGCCTTACAAAGAGCCGTCTGCCACGATTCGCTTTTTTTTTCTTTTTACGTTTCAACCGCGAACCCTCCATCTTCTTGTTATGTCTCACCATTTCTTCCATTACCTTAGCATCGTTCTGGCTCTTTTTAACTGCGGCGGCGATACCGGCGGCACCTCCGGCTAGACCACCTACACCGGCTAAGATGGGTCCCAGCAATGCCAACAATGGTAAAAACCCACCTCGTTTCGCTATCTTTTTTCTTTTCACCCCGCTCCGTTTTTTTCCGATTTTACTTGTTTTTGGTTTTTGTTTCGCCATCTCCCTGTTTTTAATAAATCACTTCGACTTTGCCTTTATCCAATTTTAAACTTATTTTTCTATCACCGATCAACAGCGCGTGGCACGTCGTGTTAGCTGGAACCGCGGCGTTAAATTTCAACTTTACTTGCACGTCGACTATGCCGGACTGAAGTCTCTCCGATTGCTTGGAACAGTCCAAAACTACTAGAGGATAAGTCTTTTTAAACTGCACCGAATCGATACACAAGTCCCCGACATCGTACAAAGCACATCTAAACTCTTGAGCCATTCTATACAGGATCGAGTATTCTCCAGTAGCGTAATTTACGTTCAAGTCCAAGAACGGGTAACGTTCGGAATTTAAAGTTACGTGAGCGTTTTGAAGACTGCAGTGATCGAATACGGCTGGATTTTTAGTTTGCGCATCTTTTCTATCAGTCTGAAGAGCTCGAATAACCCACCTCGGTTTTTCGACGGCCGAAGTAGTAAGCACGCACTATGTGAAACTAGTGCTCTGAGGAAGTTCGCAACTATCGTAATGCCAGTGCCTAAAACCCAAGTCCACGTTCATCCCACCTTCTATGTAGCTAAAAAACCTAAGTTTTTGCTCGTCGGATGTGGTTACGTGCGGTACGTGCCACGAAACGCTACTTAATTCAACTTTCCCAACGGCTGTTGCAGCTGCCCTGAATACAGCGTCGTCATTGCTCGCCCTAGACAACGTTACGACATGCTTGGCGCCGTACAGCACCTTGTTATAATTTTCGAAAAATCCCATGCAGTGTTTTAAGGGAATGGCAAACGAGAAGCTTCCTTTAGGAATCGTTTCCTTCACGATGATGGAATGCCGTAATTTGAATCCCATGTTATCGTTCAAACTGGCCGCGGAAGATTCTGCCGCATCTAACGCCCAGCAGTTCCCCAGCAACGACACTTGATCGGTCGAACCGTACGTAAGAAGACCTTTCATGAGAGTCCGATAACCGGGGTAATTTAACTCGTCAACTAGCTTATCCCCCAAGTGATATTTAATGCTGGAAAACAGGTACATGGAACCATTATTGATGAGAGACACTACGTCCGCATCGGCAAAACTAGAACCGTCGGCGTTCAGTAAACTACCTTTAATCGGAAGATAACTATTCGCGACGTGTAGGAACAAATCCTGGTTTTCGATTACGAGTCTAATTTCCGAATTGACGTTTAGATTGGTTCCTACTATCGGATTATACTCGTGAAATGCGTAGCTCTCCACGGAAGAATCTTGTTGTAAAGATTCGTTTATATCGAGGTAATGTTCCGTTAAACTCATCTTCTCGCTCTCGTTATAAATTTGATGAATGCTGCTTTTTTTGCCCTGAATTGATTATTATCTATTACGAATCCTTTCTTAATTATTCTTTTGTTTCTTTCGAATACTAACATTCTTTTTTTAATATGTACAAAATTATTTTTTAGACCTCAGATGAAGTCTGACGGTAAGGGTTTCCCCGTTTAAATTTATCATTTCGTTATCTTGAGAAGTTAACCAAATACGAATATTACGAATTTTGTCAGTAGTTACGGGAAGGTAGATTAAATTTTGAGGGGAAATTATCATCTTATAACCCGGTGGCACTCCTGGATAAAAAGCGTATATGCAAGGTTGAGTGTCGTTATTCACGTAGGAAGACCTGATTATGTTGGTATGAACGAAAATTGTATTGAGCCCCATTATATCCACGGATTTTTGACCTTGCTGAGTTTTAGTATAAGTTCCCTGAAAGAACCATAGAACAGTTCCTAAATTATCTCCCAGAAACGAAATGCCGTAGAGCGGATTATTTATAACCAACTTTGTTTTTAAAGTATTATGGTTCGGTTCTAAAACGTTTGCATTTTTTTCGTGATCACTTTGTTCCAATGTAGACTGTATAAAATTATTCAAGTCTGAAATTTCGTAAGCACCTGGAATAACCTGCACCTTGATCCAGTTCGTTCCACCATCTATAGTGTATGAAAATTCATTATTATCTAAGTGCACGTTAAAAATGCTGTAATACGTATCCAACGAGACGAGTGCCATTTCATACTCTTTTTTTAGGGTTTAGGTATATGGGCGTTTTCAAGTTACAGCTTAGTTCCGCACCTACACCAGTTAGAATGATTGAACTTGAATCCATAAATATCTTTTTTTTTGTTTGTAATATATTTTACATTTTTGAGAAGTACTTAACCCAATAACCTACCACACATCTCTCCTATTTTTCCCTGGGTTTGTATACCCCCGGGTTTTTTAGATATGACGCGACAGCCCAATCGCACTTTTATACTACTACCCACATGACGGTCGTTCGACCAACGACGTTTGCCACGCGACCCTCTTGTCCAATATCTGCTTGCACAACAGCAGTCTCGTAACGGTCGCTCCACGCGCCGACATAGTCAGGTAAAAATTGCGGTCGCATCTTGGTTAGCTGGATCAGCTGGACTCTGGGACAGCCAGATCGTAGCTCTGGTAACTGTTACCATGGTCCCACCACCATAGGTGACAATGTCTGCTAAAATGCATAAAAGGCAGGTAATGTAGATTTTTGTCGGAATATAGAAACATTAAAATATCAGGGCCACCTGGTTGATTTTTGTTTCTATTGCCTAAACGAAAATATCCATTTCCTTTACCCGCCAGCCTCCCTTCTGAGTCACCATGGTTACGACTGAGAGGATAGAAAGATGGAGCCAGGTTCGAAGCTGGCGCTTTTATAGGGGACCTGCAACACATGCGCAGAAGAGTAAGCTACGAGGCTGGCAGGGAAGCCAACAAGTTTTGCTAGGGGTAGATCACATTTGAGAAAGAAAATGCGTAAAAGGCAGGTAATGAGAATTTTCGTTTAGGCAATAGAAGCAAAAATCAACTTGGTGGACCTGGTATTTTAATGTTTTTTAAATTTGAAAACATTTAATACCCAAGATTGTCTTACCTTAGCTGCGACCCGGTATACAGAGTTCGTAATTCGTATCTTCTGGGTGGATGGATCTTTAATGACACTGGTAAAATAAAAAGAGAAAGTCGTGTTAGGTACTTGATGAAGGCTTTTAAGTACATCTAGTTAACTTCTGTTCAAACAGCAAAGTAACAAAGCAACTATACCTTAACATCAAATTAAAAAAATCGTGTCTAGATTATGTGATTAGGTGATTATTTAAAATGCACAACCATTTGCCAAAAAAGTTAAAGCGGATTCCAATTCATGGATTCAGGCCACTGTTTGGCCCAGTTGGGAACAAACGGTTACTTGAAATAATAAAATGAAATGGTCCTTTTAAATCGTGTAATTTTGAAGTTAAAGGGGACTCATTTTTGCTAAACCGTGGAGGTTGACAGATACAATGGAAAAACTAGCATTCAAAATGTTCTTTCGTCTTTCGTGCTTTCGTCTTATTTAAATCGCTTGCATGTATATAAAATTTCTTTATTTCCATAAATTATAGAATTACGTTTTTTTTTTTAGTTTGTAGTTGTCACCACAGGTTACATACATTTTCCTTTTAGGATGCATTTTTGTTCTTTGTACAGTACGTTATATATAGGTTACGTAATTTCAGCATTAGGACACTTATTTTCCTCTACAGGCTATATATAATTTTTTAGCTTGCTAGCAAATAAATCATTCAGTCAAAGCAATGATGGATCATTTGCAACATCTAGCAATAAATTCTTAGGCTCTTTAGTGAGAGGCAAGGCCGACTGTGATAAAGGCTGTGGAAAGCGAGAGCCACAGCCACTATCCCATTCATTCTTGATGTGGTCTCCCATGCTTTGAATTAGCATCTCAATTAAATAACAAAACAAATTACGATATTGTATAGCTAATCCACTGTAATAAATAGGCCTTTGTGGTCGAGTTTAGCCTACTTACTACTGGTAATGATACTCGTGAGTAACAAGGGGAAAAGATATGTTTATTGGCTGCACAACAGCTTATTAGTGCTATTTAGTTTATATAAAGTGAAGGGTACACTCATCCGTGAAGCATCCACAGATGACGTCATGCAAGCATTGATATACGACATTTGCATTGTGGCTACATACACCACAATGCCACTCTTTGAAAGAACAAAATTGTATTTTGTATCTTTTTCAATTTTTTGGCTTAACAATGCACGATGATGGCATCTAGATGATGACATCATTAGTTTCTTGATGACATCGTATTAACTTCAGATGACATCTAGTTTCCCCCCTTTTGCTTTAGTTTATTGTTGCTGGTCTTTTGCTTCCCAGCAATTTGTTGAATATGAAATTACATAAAACATGGATTAGTTCATATTCAATTTAAAAAAAAACCATCAATCATAAAAAGTCAATACATCAATACATAAAAAGTCAACACGGAATATGTTTTCCGCCTTAGAACTTTTTTTTTTAGTGTGTGTTTTTATTCCGCACACAAACAAAGAGAGACAAAACAAGGTTTCTACATCAGAAACAATTTAAAACCGTGCCCTAAGCAGGCGCACGAAGAACTGGGGACAAAACATGACAATCCACTTACGTCATGTTACTCACGTTATCGTTAGGTTACGTTTCGTTATTATTGAGCAGTTTCACCCCAAAAAAATTGTAGTTACTGTAAAATAACAAAATTAATGATTATTCATTTAAACAGTTGTTTAAAATATAAGTCAAGTTTTACTGGCTTAGTTCTGAAACGCGTTGGTCAGCCTTCAACAACAGGAGGCGGTGCCAAAGCAGTGGGGCTGGTAACATGCCTGCGTTTATTTTCAATTTAGCACCACTGACAATCAATGCAGTTGTTAGCAGTGGCATTTGGATTTTGTCAGTGTTATAGTTAGAGGCGTCAGTGCTAGGGCTTGGTGAAGTTATTAGCAATGGATCACCTGTTGTCAACCTTGGGACTTCCCTTTTCAGGTCAACTTCTGATTGGGCGTTTTAATCTGCTGGGTATTTGCAGCACCCAAATCAGTTGCTGCGTTACTGGTTGGCTAAAGGAGGGAACCACCTGATCTTCGTTTAGAATTTTTTTTTGGTTGAATTACATCAGGCGATTTGTAAACCTCTCAAGGCCCAAGTTGTTCTGCGTGACGCCACAACATTAGCCCTTGTTTAGTTCAGACTTCAAACTGAGAATGTCCAAGCTCTTTACAAATTCTGACTAGCACCCAATTGCTAGGGGTAGATCACATTTGAGGAAGAAAATGCGTAAAAGGCAGGTAATAAGAATTTTCAGCAAAAATTTGCTTGGTGTTTGCAGCATTGTGGTCCTTGGGGTGATTCTGGCAGAAAGTAAATAGATATTCACTGCTTGCTTTATAGAACTACCCTCTACAGTAGTAGTAAAAACGTACGCACAGCGCCACTTCTAGTTTGGCCGCCATTTTGGATTGTGACGTCACTTCCGCCATTCCGGATTGTGACGTCCGGTTTTTGACGTCATTTCCGGCCTAAGAAAATGTACGAAGTACAGCCACTTCTGGTCCACCATTTTGGATCCACCATATTGAATAAATGACGTCACAAACCGGAAATGACGTCAAAAATCCATTTTTTTCGTCCGGTAATGACGTCACATTTTCATGGCTTTACCCACTTTACCCTCATTTACCCTCCTCACTGTATTTACCCTTCTTTACCCCCCCTTACATATTGAAAACCCAACAAAGTAGCCGGAGTGGTAGAGACATTTGAAAGTATCAGAATATCAGAACAGAAATGACAAGGAAACCATTCAAACTACAACTGCTTCTGTAGTTTGTAGTTTGTAGTTAATTTCACAAACAAATTACATCGCAAGTATGGACTTGGCGTGTGTGTACAAGTTCTCAAATTTATCATGGGAAAAAGGGACGAATGTACCATTGCGATCTATGTATAGCCTGTTCAATCTTAGTCGAATCCCCATTGTCAGCTACCTCGTCATCGTGGAGATCCATTACCAACAAAGACTAACAACCAAATGAAAGTAAGACACGGGAGACAAGCTTTCATATGCAACATTTAATAAGACCTAAAAACTGCAACCAATATAATACAAAAAGCCAAAACCCGCCAATAACATATAACACCCACCACTGATTACAGACAAAAGTATATGCACAAAAGCATGTAAAATAAACAAATATTTCAAACAGTACAAAAGCCTGTAAAAATAAACAAAAATCGCAAACAAAAAGTATTTTTTAAGTCGGAGCATGACGAAGGCTGTCGTACGAAAGTAGTCATAATTGTCACACTCCAGAAAAATAAAAATACTTATTGTTTGCTTCGTAACGTACAATGACCATATGCAACAGAATCCAATCCTTTACAATCAACGAACCTTTTTGTACCGGTTACAGATAAAGGCAATTTATTTTGCACAATGCTGTAAAATTCGTGGAGATAAGGACCTGATACTAGACTGCTCAAAACTGAAATACTCATGATCACGTAGACACCTATTGTAATTATCACGTATAACAGTACTCTGTAACACAGATTTCTGCACCCCTTTCCCCACTTTCTTGTCACTATTGTTACAAGTATAAAAATACATCTTACTCTTCAAACCAATGAATGACTCTATGGGCAATGAATTGCACTCATCTTTGAAAACTCCAGGTTTAGCCTTGTTAACGATACAATACAATGGATGACTAGTTGGGTAGGAGCTAGTATCAAAAAGATGCAAAGATTGACCCATGTCTGCGTACACATCTTCAGTTTTGATTTCGTAAAAAAAAACTATCCGTGTCACTTCCCAACAATCTACAATTCTTACCGTACTTGTCCAACATGTAGTCGTAGTGGTGAGAATACATGACTAATTTACTTAACTCCAAACCTGCACACCCAAGAAAAACAGGTTTATTCAAAGTCACAGCTAGTTTATGCATTTTGAAAAGCATGAAATTATCGTTCAAAACATCGAAATACTCGACCGTAGGCTTGCTCATCAATTTGAGTTACTTTTTCAAGCTAGTACTTAGTGTCACATTTATGTACCGCCGTACGTTCTCAATAGCCTTACCAAAGATAGAATTATTTCCCAATTTGTAGAAAGACCGCTCAAATTCACTCTTTGCCTCTTTTCGTTTCATGCTGTTAAAAGAGATGTATGGGGCCAACCACGCTTTCTCGGTGAATTTAACGCCAGAATAAATTTTAGTGACCTTAAGCCCCTTCGAAACATAATACATCAAATTCTTGTAATAGCAAATGTACTCCTTACATTCCATCAAATGAGGTACTAATTATCGGCCCGGAACGTAAGGTCCTTGTTTAGCAGCTTGTTCCTTGTTAAAGGGAGATAATATATCTTCAGTTATCACAATATGTTCCGGAGCCAAAGGGTAGTCACTGTGAGAATCGTGCAAATCATCCGGATATTCGAGATCAACCTTAAGTATGCAAGGAGGCAAAGAAGTCAAATCGAGCGAAGCGAGCTCCCGTTCTGTAAGCCATGCAAAATGTGAATAAGGTAACGAGATGCTCAAACAAAAGCCGTACAAATTATTAGCATCTATGTACATAAGGTAACTGCATTCAACATCAGGATCATAATTTGACACCAAAGGATTATTAGCACGGGTGCACCGTTTAGAGAGTATACTGAAACCACCTCGTATGGCTGCAGTAAAATAATTGTACATTGTAACATCCGTCAACAACTCCAATCGCTCACCAGTCATTTTAGGCGCCGCTGTCCAACTCAGACCAGGGATGGTGTAAAAATGACAAGGATCTAAATTGTACTGTTTCAAACTAAGTCCTCAACTGTTCGAACACATCAGCCAAAAGAGCAGTATCAGCCAAAACGTACATGTCGTGGTACTGACCTAGTGTCTGACAATTTGTTTCTCTCCAAACAGTATTAGCATACAAATACTCATCGTCACTAATGTGAGTATTAGTTAAATCTGAATAAAAGACTTCCTTAGGAGGCAACCGAGTCTCATTAAATCTTGAAAATGAAACACAATACGTATAAGGATAAACACCCTTCCTGGTTAACAAAGCGTGAGTATCTGGAAAGATTTTCCTCATGATAGGAAAATCAGTTAAGGTACCAACCAAAGTGCTTAACGAAGCGGACAAGAACTGAAAACTGTCTAAAATCTATAATTTCCAACTTGTATCGAGGTGAACCTTTCAGTATTTTGCGGAATGACAGAATTTTTACTCAAATGCCCGTCATATGACTTTAAACAGTGACAGAAAATTGGCAGAAAATCTTTAAACCTGTACCGTAATTTACAAGAATTGTGAGCCGCACCTCTGTATTTACCGCTTAAATAACAATGGTCCCGTACCCTGATGTCACCAACACCGAACAAGTTACCACAAATATGACAATGGGTTGCACTAGCATATTCCAACAACCAAGCATGATCGGGTACCAAAGCACGCATTCCCCCTTTTATGACTTCGATCTCTTCATAAACTATTTCCAAATGAGGAAAAAAGTCTTCCATGCAATTTTCTCCTCGAAACACCCTATGTGCGAAAACGCTACCATCGTACGCAACCACAACGCAAGCGTAACCACTCGGTTGGTGCAAACTCGTTCTGTGAGTAAACGAGGACGAAGGATCGGGCTTAGACGAACTTATTTTAGAAAGTATTGACTCAAAATCGAGATACATCACGTACGGAACCGGCAATTGCTGGTCGTACCTCGTAAACTCCATGAACGGTTTCACAGTAAGCATCGTAACTCGTTGAGGAGCAAAAGTCCTGCACAAACTGAGATGGTCAACCAGAGTGGTATTGAAACGGAAGTACGAGAAACAATAGTGACATACATATTTCTGATCGTTTGTATGCGCCACTCTATTGAAATTTTTAATCCAATAACAATGATTACCGTTAACCAACAATAGTTTAACTTCCCGACAATTGGTTCGCTTGCTCAAATAAATTGGAAAATCATTTTTGTTCTCGTACCCATACAATAAAATACACAAGTTATTCAAAGATTCAAATTTTGCAATTTCACTCACAGGTGTAGGAAAGGAAAGCCCGCTTAAATCTAACCAAGACATGTATTTACGGTAATGGCTAACCCTATTGATGTGATCATTCGTGGGATACAACCCAGCTAGGACACTGTACATGAAACATTTATTGTCATCGCACAAAACGTTCACTACTGCGTGCTTATCTCGCAAAAACGTGTCAAGTCACTTTTCCACACCCACCGCTTAAAGGGACGAACCTACCAACGTGAATGTCACAACCGTCAATCCTAAAAACCACCCACCCCGACCCATGTTTCTGAAAAGAGTCTAATTGATCGAGAATTTTACCGATCGCACTAAGTAATTCATCATCAATAAATTCAAAAGACCGCAATTGATGAGCACCACTGCACAAATAGATGGGCATGCGTTCAGTTTCTCCATCAAAACGTATTTTTTCCAAAATGACGCTGATGCATAGTAGAAATTTAAACTGGCCCATTTGTTCGAGTAGAGAAGAGAACAAAGTCAAAAGGTGACGGCTCACGTTCTCCATATAGTCACGAACGTCACGCGTATCGCTGGATAACGTGTACGCATACCTTTTGAAGTACGATTTAAACGCCGACGCCTCTTCCCTGAACAATGGTGGCTCCGGTGGTCGGGTGGTGTAAGCCTCGATGGTGTGATACAGTAAAGCATCGTGTGTCGAAAATGTGCGCCGACAGACTGGGCACGTGACGAGGTGCAGCCTGGAGTGACGTCTCAGGTTGATGTCATTCGCGAAGGACCGATGACACACATCACAAACGTGATTATGGTCGTGGAAAGCCCTCGTGTGACGTGTCAGGAGCACTCTCGTCCCGTACGTCCGTCTGCACTGCCCACACGTGAACATCAGTACACCTGGAGAACATAAAAAGAAAAACACACAATAAATAAAAAATATATAAATTTAACATAAAAATAAACAATTACACTACGAGCTTATTAACATAATCGTGAACAAATCGTTCTACATCAGGTTTAACACTTGAAAAATCAGATGGGAAACCCCTTCGCAGCGTTTTAAGATGTAATAATTACAAAAATGACCACAAGTTTTCGTATTAAAATCTTGAAGTTTTACAGTATTGTACCACCACTTATATCCATTACACCTCTTTTTTAAATGTTCCAGCAAAGTACTCGTAAGAGGTAACAGTCCGAAGCTATCAAAAAATTCACAATCATCCAAAACTACCCAACGACTGCCTGGTTTGTCACACTTGTCGAGATTAATTACTAACCAGCCCTTCCCATTTGGAATATGGTTGGAGGAGAACACACCTAGAAAATCACTACACAACAGACCCAAGATATCGTCTATTTCTCTCGTATTCATTCTGTAGAGAGTACGTTGCGTTTTTCATCAATTTCCAACAAAGCTTCTTTTTCACCGAAAAACACGACGGTGACGTTTTGAGCCAAGTCTCCATATAATTTCAAGTCTACAGGGACAATACAATTGTTAACTAAAGACACGTGAGTAGGGTCGTTAGAGTTAGAATCTGCAGTTACATCGAAACAGAATAAGGTCCTCCCACTCGACTTGTAATCAGCGTAAGAAATACCCACACCAGGATTGTGGTACTGTATTCCCAGTCCTTCGTACAGAGACATGTAAGCTTGCACATATTTCTTATTAGTGAAATCGCAAGTCAGAGGTTTTGAATTGTGTTATATCGTCGACGGACAACGCCAATGAAGTTAAACCAAACTGCTCGAAGAAAAATGGGTCATTGGCATAAACGCCATTAAAAGCTGCGTGTTTGACTAATCCTATAGTTACTCGGCTGGGAACGTCACCGTTAAAAATATAAGTCGTGACTGGTTCACCAAATTGTGGCTGACTCGACCAATGAGATCAATTTCAGCCCCTTGCGCAGCTCTAGCTTGACGAGTTGAATAGGGTGCGAAAAGCGAGGATTCCAACTGAGTTTTTTCCGCTTCATCACCATAACTTAAAACGGTCTTCATGAACGCCTTGTACCCGTAATGGTCGTTGGTACCAGTAGCCAATTTACCGTTCAAGCTGATGTCGACTTGAGAAAATATGGCGTGTAACAGTAAATCGACAGGTCCCATCAGTTGACTTTCTGCGTCGAAATAAGCATACCAATCACCGGATTTGACAACTTTAACTCGCATGTAAATTAACGTGTTCGAGATATCGATGTAATCATCAGAAGGTGGAACCAGGAAATCGATCACTTGATTAGCACCTATAGTTGCCACTGGACGATACTCCACCATCTTAGTTTTCTGGACCGATAACTGAACGGGGCTGACACTGAACAAATCTAAATTGTTCAGCAGACACTCGCACGAATTTGGGTGAAGGTACGCCATGTTGACCCACCTGACGTAAAATGACACTGAAGGGAGAAGGGTAGGCAGTTATATAGGCAGGCTTAATCGAGGACGGTTTTAGGGTTTGATGCTTTCTTCGTTTTTTGCAACATTTAGTTTTAGTTTTAGATGCCTTTCTTTTCTGTTTACGACCACTGCCACATTGTTGCAATCTTCTTCCAACTTCGCTCATGACATCACGACCAGCTTCCGTAAATCTGTCACGCGAAGCATCCTTCCACGATTTGCCTCTCAACACGTCAGAGCCTATACTGACGCCAGTAGAGAGAGCCGTTCGTCCCAAAAAACTGCCTATCCCCTTCAAAAAGGGCATAGCCATTCCGCCCAAGCTAGATAAAATTGACCCGAGACCGTTTCCCGTCGGTGTGCCGTGAGATGCAACACCACAACGGTCCTTCCATAATCGCCAAATTCTATAGGCCTACCCGCATCATCGGCCAGAAAAATTTCAATAAATTGAAATGACTTTTTTGAATAGGAAAATAATACAATCTGTTAAATTCTGTTAACTTCTCCCGGTTGACCATGAACCGGCACGATCCTCAATAAAGCCACTTTGTAGTCACCCACGTGATTAGCTTGGATAAGGTCGGTATAGACGTTGATGCTGTCCACTGGAGTATTAGTAGTTTCCAATACGGGCACTAAAGGATCAACGGAGTGCTCCACGACATCTGGTAACATTTAAAATTTTTGAAAGCCGAAACGAGAAGCTAATTTAGGGCCTAAATAAAGCCTGACGTAAATTTCTTCACCTTCGTAATTACGTATATTAAAAGTGTGAGTGCTTTCGTCGTACAAGATGCGCGGGTACTCGGAAGTTTTCATGTGATCATCATCCGGCAATTCCTTCTTAAGGTCTTGAATGACGAGATTAATACGATTCATCAACTCTTTGTAACTCGAGTACCGTTTAGTTCCTTTAGTAGAAGGCAAAATAGCCGTACTCTCAATAGGAGTTAAATGGCCTCCTTCCAACAATCTCTCCTTCCCTTCGGTGAAGCCGTATTCCAATAACCTCGCTTCTTCGCATAATGCAACTTCGTAGTCACGGGACAGATTTAAAGGTGTTGACAATCGAGTGGTGTATTTTATACGGAAATAGGTCCATGGAAGAATTACTGGGGAGGGTTAAAAAAATATCCTCACTCATCTTAACTGCTCCAGGTCACACACCCAAGTGTTCATGGAATTTGGATAACCTTGCCATTTAACCAAATACTCGGTCCTTCCACCCCTTTTTCTACGAGTCCTAAGAACAGTTTCGATCATATAGTACGTGCTGTTAGCGACAAAAAGTGCCAAAACATTTCAGTTCCGGCAACAAGTTGCATATTGCATATGGAAGCTGTACACACATTGTAGTTTCCAAATCCACCGGCAGACACTCCCGGAAGTGACGGCGTAATCCGTGATCAATCCTAACGTGCGATCTATTGTTGGAAAGGTAATTTAATTTGCTAAAAGAAATACCTGAACAATGTATGCCGTAAATCTATTAGTTTCTGCGTAATTTGAAGGAAAACATATTATGACGTCCTCAAAATTGCCACCATGCAATATACTAAATCTCGTGAATCTCTGGAACTAATAAATCAATCATATGGTGTAACGTATTGTTGGAAAGATAATTTAAGTTGTTAAAAGAATTGCCAGAGCATTGTTTGCCATATATATATTAGCTTTTGTTTAATATACAGAAAAACATATTATAACGTCATAAAAATGATTACCATGCGATATATGAATCTGCGGTATCTCCGGAACGAATATATCACTCTTATCCTGCGACCTATTGTTGGAAATACAATTTAATTTGCCAAAAAAACTGCAAAGACAATGTATGCCGTAAGTCTTTTTTGTTTAATTTGAAGAATAACAAAATCTACACATAATTATTGCCACTTTATATGTGTAATTTAAGTTGGCGTTATTCTGCGTTTTTTTTGTCTATAATGTATTCACTTGTGCTGCACGCAATTGATAATATAGAACATAACACAGCCTTCAGTACATCGGCGAACTCATTCCATGTAACAGGCATGTCTCATCTTTCACCCACCAGTAGGTATTTCTTTGACAACCAGTCTCAACCTAGGACAATCAAATAATAAAACATAATAGGCTTGCTCGAGTCCTCCACAAGTCTTCCTCATACGACCAAACGTTCATGTGGTGCACCGTTACCAATGGTCGAAGAAAAAACCATTGATACACCTGTGGAAATGATGGATTGGACTAATCCACCTGAAGCAAGGCTGACCACGAAGGTAAAGTGTTATCGTGGGTAGCCTTCCATTCCCGTCAAAACATCCATGAAGGTTTGAAAGGTAATGCACATCAATTCTGCTCCCAGTATATGATGTGGATTCCTCATCCGTGTTTCATCGTGCCGTGAACATTATAAGTATTCTTAAGAAGATCAATTCATCAGAGACACCAGTTTAGGGCCGATCAACTACGACAAAACTGCACATAGAAATGGCTGTAATTTCAACGATTGGTTTTGAGTTAGCAGGTAGTGGCTAGAATGAAAACTTTGTTCAAACCTTTGTTGCAACACCAGGAAGGGCAGACAGCATTTTGAAGTCATCGGTGGATAGCACGTAAAACAAAGTAGATACGCACCCAAGGTTAGCATGGCAGGCCATCATAATCTGCAGAATGAGGTTATCAGAATCAGGGTGATGACTGGAAAATTCAGGCAGCTGTTAAAGGGGAGGCAACAAAAATCAGCTGAATTGATATTCTGGGATGGATGACAACTGCTGGGGTAATTACGTAGCCTCTATAGACTTGCAAGTGTACTAAGAGAGGTATAAGCTGTCATTAAACTATTACTTTCCACTGCACTGTGACTGAGGTTGGCGCTAATGACCAAGTTGTCGACGCGCGATTAAGCCTCAATTCCCCCCCCCCCCCTCTCGTACAGTACCGTGTGCCTGTAAAGGCCATGCTCAACTGACGCACTGTGAACAATACGACACAGCTTTAATAATTTACCGTTTCCAAAAGAACCACATATAAAGCGGCAATAATTACATACACGTTACCTTTTCCTTCATATTAAACAAAACTAAATTATTTACGGGATACATTGTTCAGGCATTTCCTTTAGAAGATTAAATTATCTTTCCAACAATAGGTCGCAAGATAAGGTTGATCAATTAGTTCCGGAGATACACGAGATTTAGTATATTGCATGGTCGCCACTTTGAGGACGTCATAATGTGCTTTCCTTCAAATTACGTAGAAACTAATAGATTTACGGCGTGCATTGTTCTGGTATTTCTTTTAGCAAACTAAATTACATTTCCAACGACAGTCCGCACGAAAAGATTGATCGATTAGTTCCAGAGATAATTGGGAATTAGTATCGCACAGCAGTCATATGTTTTTCTTCAGATTAAACCAAAACTAACAGATTTATGGCATATATTGTTCTGGAATTTCTTTTAGCAAATTAAATTATCTTTCCAACAATAGGTCGCACGATAGGATTGATCAATTAGTTCCGGAGATAGTAGAGATTTAGTACATCGCATGGTGGCCATTTTGATGACGTCATCACGGCTGTATGTGTCACTTCCGGGAGTGTCTCCCGGCGGATTTGTAAACTGCAACATGTGAACAGCTTCCATGTACAATATGTAGCTTCTTGCCAGAACTGAAATGTTTTTGCACTAAGTTGTAGGCTCTACGACTTTCTGCAATTCCTGCTTATAAAATGTCCCTAGAATCGGCTCACCCAGCCAGTCTTTAACTGTATACGTCAGTACGTCTTAATGGGATGTTAAACGTTTTCCCCACTAACGTAGATATTTTCTTGAGTCCATTTTGGATGGTAGCCACGAGTGAAATTGTGCGTCTTCAAAGCCAGTCTCACAGGATCGCCGGTTCGGAACCCCTCACCGTAAAGATTGACGTAAACCTGACCAGAATTAGCCTCAGTTACCTCGGTCGGCTTCATTTTAATACTGCGATGGTAAGAGTTGTTAAACGAATCAACAATGTCTAGTAAGGCATCGAGAAACCTCTGGGTATTGTTTTTGTGTAAATAACACGAAACCCTGTCGCGTAGTGAACGAATCACGCGTTCACTTATGCTTGCCTTAATTTCTTCGTTGCGCGTAGTATACTGTTTGATGTCGTGCTGCCTAAGCAACTGTCCAACCGCCCTGTTTTGGAACTCGCCACCCGAGTCACTAGTGAAGAATCTAACCTTAGAGGCCCTGGGATCCAATAAAATGTATCGTTAGGACCACTCAGCTTGATCCTATTACGGCGAAACCGTCGGTTGACTGGCCTAAACAGTGTGTAAGTTTCTTCAGCCTGCAGCCATTTTCCCACGTCAGCCTGCAGCCATTTTCCCACGTCAGCCTGCAGCCATTTTCCCACGTCAGCCTGCAGCCATTTTCCCACGTCGGCGAGAGTAATTCGAGAATCAATAGCCTTGGCACGCTTATACAGCTGCCTCACTCCACCCAGACTGGCTGGGTCGACAGGTGTATAATTAAGACGATTTAATAGATCATTAAAAAAACTCGCTTGACCAGGATAATTGCCGTTTGCGGCTCGCCGAGCTCCGCCCACCATGAGCGCCGAGCGCTGCATCATTGTCGCCGGAGGTAGATGAAGCAACTGCGCGAGGCAGAGGAGGTGGTGGGGGTAATAATATACCGCTCTAACGTTGTAAATAACTCCGCCTCGGTATCAATGACGTCATATACGACCATCCAGGTTCTGTCGACATCTTTGTCCGAAACAACTTATTGTCCGAGATCCGTCCGTGAATGAGTTGCACAACGTTAGATCCTGGGATCGCTAGTCCAGTTTCGTGATCTATCACCTGACCCACAGGGTCATAAAGTACTTTGTTTTCTTCCAGATATTTCCTTATACGGCCGCGGTACTTATCTGGTACCCAGAATTGATTACTATCCTTTTTAGTGGGCTCATTGTACGGGATACGAGGGACAGTAGGCTTGTCCTTGCCTGTGTTGACGTCTCCGATCGCGCCTTCATTCCAGTCATACAACGACGACTGCTGCTGCTGCTCTGCCGCGCTCACTGCTGCCCCCTGCGCGGTGCGCACGTCCCTGTAACCGGGGAGGGGTGGGGTGGGGGGGGGGCACGTTTTCGCCTGCGGCAGCGGAAACGATAGAAGTACTCGACGGTGTGCTGCCTGGCAATACGGATGTAGAGCTCGGAGATGACGGTGATGTGGGTGGAGTGGAGGGTGCACCGGCTGGTGTGGTCACCCCTCCCACGGAAGACATTAACATGCGTAAAGGCTCCGTTACGTATTTCTCGTTGACGTCTAAAAAACGTTGCAGAGTCTGGTGTACAGTTTTGCTTTGGAAAAATCGTCAATGTCACTGTTGGCCAATACTTCGCGCATGGCGACGTCGAGATTACCCAGTGGATGGACGTACAGAGATTTGGTCAAGACGTTGGGGCCTGGGGTGACGGTTGGTGGTCCACCACCGGCAGCTGCAGCGAGCGTAGCAGACTCGTCCGTGATAGGCACTAGTTGCATGCGTCGAAACATTGTTTGTTTACGTCAGTTTTGTTTATCTGGCAAATATTCCACTCACTGCGTCTATTAATGGTGCTGCGACGGTGCCCAAAATGGGTGCTAAAAACGGTAGAAAACTGATGGTTTGAAGTTTAGCTATATGTTTATTTAGTCTTTTTTGCACGAGAACAGTTTTTAGTTGAAATTGCGAGCAGAGTTTTCTTGTAACGTTTCAGCCTCGATTTCAAACCTTGCGTCAATGGAATATGTCCCTTTAATAAATTTAGAGCGACGACGCAGAGAATATCTTGGTTATTAGCGCATGACAACAAAGTTTTTTCACGTGCGGCTTGACTTTTTTAGACGATAGCAGCACGAGGATGGGTAGGTAGTCTTTCACTCGTTGTTTAGACATTACTTCGGCATGTAATCAATTAGAGACGTTTTGAACAACTCTCCTCTGAAACGAAGGTTGTCCGATGTGTCGGCTCCGAGATCTATGAACAAATAACTTCCCCTATCCATTGTTGCCGTCTTATATACGCTAACAAGAAAGGCGGGCGAGTATCACATCTGGACCGAAAGATGAGGTTTTTGAATAAATACATGTAATGCGTATTGAGGCTTACAGTACGCACATTTTTCTGATACATGTTGTGACATATTAAAATTTGAGTTAAGTTACGATGATGACCTCCCTTTACCCACGTGTCGTTCAGGACCTCGGTTTTTACTTGATGGCTGACATCGTCCAAACATAGAACGGCACCTGAAGGCTCCGAATCGTATATGTCACTGTCGAAAGTTTGCACTTGGATTTTAAAGTTTCGTAAGCAGTTTGCCATGCTCCATAGCAAATGATAACGGAGGTAGGGATGGGATTGAACTAATTCAGTTTTTCCGACTCCAGATGGACCTATTATTAAGTGATTACTCGGGTGTTGCAAGGATAAATCTATGACTGGGTTTGAGGGATCGGTAAAGGTTGCCTGGCTTTTTATAGGGGGAGGGAGTGTACCTTAAACAAAAATATAATTTGAACTGTATAGTAAATTTTTGTTTAAAATTTTGTTTCGTGGAATAGAGTGGTGGCATTCTTTAGGAAATAAAAAATAATATTTTTACATCACAAATATTTTTTTTTTATTTAAGCAAATTGAAGGTTACATTTCAATCTCGTTTTTTGGCGACTTAAGGGAAATTAGTGGCGTACTTTACTAAAAAAGGGTCGCTTAAATCTAATGGAGCGTTTGCATATTTTGCTAGAGTTCGGCAGTAGCAGGTCAAATGGCACTAAATGACGGTCGGTGGTTTGCAACGTTTCGAGTGGATGAGGATCGTTTTCGTAAATGTTCGTTAGATAGTTCTTTTGTTTCGTTTTTGTAGACAGAGACACGATTTTATGGGTTGGGTGCACTGATTCCGTAGCCAGAAGTCCCAACACTACATCCAAATTAACTGGTCTCAAAAAGCGCAGGTAAACATTAATCGAGTCAGTAGTAGAACCAACGCAAAATCCTTGTAAGTCAAATTCGTGTTCAAATATTGATAGGCAATTAAACATCATCCCCTTGCTTGTCCTTCTGACCGTGAGCTGATTTTTTCACAATGGCGTAACAATGGCATAAATCGCCTACCTTGGGTTGTTTAGGCGTGGGTTTCCTACGCTTCAGCCAACGTGTGGAACGGCAGGTGTTTTCTCTAGCTGGCGTAGGCAGCTGTTGAGCGGCGGTGGGTTGGTGGCTGGCAGAGGCGTCGGCTGGTTGAGACGGCTGGACGGCAGCATCGGCTGGTCGAGGTGGCTGGACGGTGGGAGCAACTACCTCGTCGTTGGGTTGCGCAGCGGTCGGTGGAGAGACGGGTGAAGGGACGTCTTGGTCCATGGTCGTCGTCGTGCGTTCTGATGACTGGGGTGCTGGGTGAAAGGTATTAAATATGGGTGGGGAAATTAAAAAAATTTAATTCCTCGAAATAAATTTGAAATAAAATTTAGCTTTGAAAAAGCTGCAAGCTGCAGCTACGTGATTAGGGCAGAAATTATATCTGTCCATCTCACAGTAAGAGGTAGCCAATGGGGTGTTAGTTGGTAATTCCTCGCAGGCCACATTGCACTTTTTCTCTAAATATTCCTTTAATTTGTTGTCCCCTTTAACGAAAAATACTGAGCCAGGTGAGACACACTGTAACCTCTTGATCTCATTAGTCACAACGAAGACTGGGGTGTCAAACGCTTCATTTTCAGTTCTTGTTGCAAAATGAACCTTTCGCAGTACGAAATAGTCTTGCGTTCTTTTTCGCTTTTTCGCTGATGTCCGATTCTAGAACGGATTTGGGAATTTTGACTATAAAGTGTTGTTTTATATCGTGAAAGACGATCGAAATTTTCTTTCAGATAATAGAGTCCGTTGATCGTGACGGGATTGCACGTCACTATAAAATTTAATTTTCTGTTGAAAAATTTCAACTGTGGTTCGACAAAAGTTTTATCCAATCTGAAAGCCTGTCAACAGCATCGACTAATACCTTAAATTGTTCTACGTTCAGATCCAGAGACTTTTTGTACGCATTAGCGAAATTCACTATGATTCTGTTTAGTGGTTTCAAATGATAGCAAGTAACCGTGCACTTGGCTGTCTCGATCAAGACTGCGAGTGGGTTTTCTTGCTCAACAATCGGCAACCAGCCAGGAAACAAAGCGCTGACGTTATAAAAATCCTCAGGACTTAACAAGATCCCGTATGAGGTCGCCATGTAACCAACTGGATTTGGTGAATATTTTCTAACATGAATTTTGATGCTATTATTAAATTCCGATACTTGTGCAAAAAAATTGTTGCCAAGATGGACCGAATGTTTGGGCTTAATCGGGAGAAGAGGGTTCGACATACAGAACGCACGTAAATTTCACTGGAATAAAAAAAAAAGGAAATTATTTAATAAAAACGTTGGTGAGACAACAATTGCAAACATAAATTTATTCAAAATCTAGGTCAATGTTTTCTTTTAACACGTTTAACTGCTGAGCCGTTAAAAGTTATCAGCCAATTTTCAGAAAATAAAATAAAATCATGCTCATCTAGAGTTACAACTGCTTCAGAACCAAGGTACAATAGGGTTGGTGTGCCCGATAAATTAAGGAATCCGTCCTTCGCGAAAGAAGGCAACAATGGCTCCATTTTCTGCCATTCTTGCAATGATACCAGTAAAAATTGGTTCTCGTTGATCGTGTAACTGCCTCCTACGACTGAAAATTTAGTTAATTGAGCAGTTGAATTGGTATAATATATTTTGAATAATACGTTCCCACCTAAATTTAAAACAAAATCACCCATTGGTGTCCCTTTTCTGTGGAAAAAGAAAACAAAATCACTTTTCGTTAAAACGGAAATGCACGTCTAAGGTTTGAAAATAGCCACTTGTTAATTCGTTTTACTGCATGCGAGAGATTGGCAAATTGGAGTTCAGACATTACCACACAACAGTTATAGGATGGGGACAACCGTTATAGGCTGGGGTTTGGAATGTAACGTATCCCGTCGGAAATGATACGTATATTCTCAGATCGTCAGAATGGTAAAGAGTTTGGAGCAAATTTGAGAGAAATTGCCACGCGCTTAAACGATTGTAGAACCTCGCCCAATCGTGTAGATATATTTTTACCCCGTTCAATAGGTGAACGAGTCCATCGTCGGTAATTTCGAAACGTCTAATACGTACGTACAATCCCGTACCAGGTACAGTGACTAACAATTTGTGTACTTCTCCTAAATCGTAAAATTGTAATTTCATGAATTTGAAATATTCACCCATATTTGTGATACCTTTCTGCCTGGTAGGGTGGGAAAAGAAAAAAATTGTTGTAAGTCTAACTTCTAATTTTTGTTCTTAAAAAATAAATAAGAGCTAGAGAAAAGTACAATAATGTATTGGCTTACCTCGAGAGCTTGAAGAAAGATCCTTGGTGGCTTTTTGAAAATTTGTGATGAATTTTGCTCGGTTCCGAGGGGTTTTATACTCGGGGAAAATGTACCTTGTGGGCCTTCTTGCCAAGGTTCCACGCTTCTGACGTCATAGATAGGGAAATTTATCCTTGGTTTTTTAACTAATTTGTGTCTTCCTCGCTTGTGACGTAGATGGGAGGTGGGATTAACCTCGAGAATTAACCACAGTTGGTTGGCCTCGTTTATTCGACGTACGTGCATCCTTCGTTGAATTGGGAAAGTGGTCGAGTCAAGTATGCCCCGTGGCATCTAGTTTATTGTGGAAATCGGTCTGGTTTGCCTTCATTTGCGTCCCGACTGTCAAACTATCAACATGGTTGTTCCAACACCTCTCGTTGTCCACCCTGTCCTGTGCCTTTGGTGTATGGTAGGTGATTTGTTCATTTGATTGAAGTCTTGTAATATTTTTTATTTTTCTGTTTTTAGCACGGGGATGAATGCTTCGTCCCCGACGAGGGACTTGTGATGCTTCTTACTTTGTGGGATATTGTTGAGGTAAAATTTTGAGATTTGTCAGCTTTAATTTAATTTTCTGCTTTTAACAATTTTTTAATTTTTCTAATTTTTGCGTGTGGTGTACCTTTAATTCTCATTTCAGGCTTCATTAGCGAGGTAAACCATTTTTGCCATTCGACATACAATTGTATGCGTGACGGTAGGGTACTTTTTTCGATTATTTTATTTTCGTTTTGTTCGTGTCATTTGCATCTTTTTTGTTTTTGTTTTCAGTTTACGTTTTGTTTCTGTGTTTTATTTCTTTGTTTCTTGTTGTCAGTGTGACCGATCTCTACCGATGGGCCTGCATGTCGTGGGTGACGTGGTGGAGGCAGTATCAGCCCCCGCCTGTGACCAGTGCGGTCACTGTGTGATGTGCTGGACTTAGAGGTAAGTGGCTTTTTTGTTTTGACTAGGGTCCCATTCAATAACTGATGACATGGTCACTTCGCAAAGTTCATTTTGGACCTTTTAGTTCACACGATTCGTGATTGGTAGGGTTGGTTAAAGGAAGCTAAAACAAGGCGACGAGCATTTGGTGCAGATTAAAAATTAGTCATTCAGTCTCTCATCATGGTAGGGCTTGTTTTGAACGTCGTGTTTTCAGTCTTGTTCGGAGCAGGTTGCGGCATGTTGAGCTTTGTGATTTTACACAACTTATCACCGTGGATGTCGTCGATAGACAACGAGCCAACAACAGGAGGATACAGACATGTGCCATCCTCAACCACAACTGACGGGTATGAACTCCACCACCTCTGCCTACACGCAACCCTCTCACGACTTTGGATAGAGGTACGTTTCTCATCAATGATCAGAACAACTAAATTTAACCTAAAACCTGTCCCAACTAGTGGAGAGATTCAGTGTAAGTAACTACGACATCAGATTAATGTTGTAATGTAATTTTTGTTTTGTTTATTTCGTATTAATTTTAGTATTGTTTGTGTTTTTAGAAATTTGCACTATGGAAATTTTCATTCGGAAATTTGTATCATTGGTATGTTATTGCACGTTCGTTTATTGATTTTTATTTGTTACTGATCATTTCTATTATGTATTTATTTTTCTTTGTTATGTTTGTTATTAATTAATTTTTTTATCTTTTTGTTGTTGATTCTTAGGTTTCAAGTCAAGTGGGAAAATGAAATAGTCTCTGAAAAAGTTTTTTTTGAATTTATTTTGAAATTTATTTTTTGAGTTTTGATTAAAATGTTATCTTCTGAAATTTAAAAGTGAACTGTATCAGGGCGAAGAGCGCGTCTAATTTACATTGAAGTGTTGTGTGCTTAACATCTTAAAAAGACATCGATGGACCAAAAAATTATGACTACATTTGTACGAAATTTGTTTTGGTCCGTCGATGGTTATTTAAGATGACAAGCATACAACACTGACATGTTAAGGAGGCGTATTTTTTTTTGCCTTGGTACAGCACTAAAAATCAAGGGACTTTAATTGTCCCGCAGTTCCCACACCCCCCCCCCCATTGAAATACACATACACAATACAAGCTGTAATTTTAACTTATCAAAATTTGTATTTTTTCAAAATTTGCTCAAAATTGCCTATTTCTTCAAAATTTTTAATAAATACATATTTTTTAATTGCATGTCCAGACCATTTTTCTTTATATTTCTTAACTTTTTTTTCAAAATTTTGAATATGGTCTGGAAAGGGTTTTCTGATACCCATTTTTTTTTTGGTTATCAGGTTTGTCCCTACATTTACATAAACACATCGCCGCGCAAAACAATACAAATATCTAGCTTCCGTGGAGTCTCAGACTTCACAGTTAGGCGTTTTCAATAAATTGCCCCAAATCTACCCCCAATTATTTTTAATAGTGGGACTTAGAAAATTCGTGGATGTACATTTAGCTAATGTAATTCATCTTTAATTGAGCGACTAGCCTATTTTTTTTTATACGAACATATTGTATAGGCGTGTTAGCACGTGACTCAAGGTTAACTAGGTGCTTCACGAACTAGTTTTTCGCATACATAAACAGGTTTCTTCGATCTGCGTAATTATGCATGATGAAATGAGTTTTGCTTCGATTTTTACGATCTTTTAATGGTTCAATTGGGCAACATTTAAAGGAAGGTTATGAATAGTAATTGAACAACCTTTAAAGGAAAGTTACACGTTAAAATTGTATCATTATTAAGCACGAAAAGAACGTGATATTGTTTTGGTGTGATCCAAAGCAGTTAGTTGTAGTTTGAATGGTTTCCTTGTCATTTCTGTTCTGATATTCTGATACTTTCAAATGTCTCGACCACTCCGGCTACTTTCTTGGGTTTTCAATATGTAAGGGGGGTAAAGAAGGGTAAATAGAGTGAGGAGGGTAAATGAAGGTAAAGTGGGTAAAGCCATGAAAATGTGCCGTCATTACCGGTCGAAAAAATGGGTTTTTGACGCCATTTCTGGTTTGTGACGTCATTTATTCAATATGGCGGATCCAAAATGGTGGACCGGAAAGGGCTGTACTTCGTACACTTTCTTAGGCCGGAAATGACGTCAAAAACCGGAAATTTGACGAAAAAAACGGAAATTTGACGGAAAAAAAATGACGTCACAAACCGGAAGTCACGTCACAATCCAAGATGGCGCCAAACCGGAAGTGGCGCTGTGCGTACGTTTTTACTACTGCTCTCTACCTGCTCAGCTTAAAATTCTGCACAAAAATTTCTGCTTGCCTGTTACTGAAAGGGGCGTACGGAGGACCTGCTAAGTGACAAATGCCATTTAACTTAAACAAATGTTTGAACTCATGGCTTGTCCATTGAGACCCACTGTCTGTCACAAAGGTTGAAATTAGCCCACATTCGAACATAAAAGTCTTCTAAAATTTCTTTAAAAACCTTCTTGGATGTTGTGGCCTTCATAATTTTAACGAATAGAATTTCAACTGAGCGTCAACAATGATTAGAAACATGTGCCCGTCCATCGGTCCGCAAATATCCGCATGGACGCACTCATTAGCCTTTAATGAGTACTCCCAGTTGTGTTTGGGAACCGATGATTTCTCGTCTTTGTTTTGTTGACACACGTCGCACGTTTTAACTTTTTCTCAAGTTGTTCGTCTATTTTAGGTCACCAACATTTGGACCTAACTAAACCTTTCATTTTAACAATCCCACAGTGTCCACTGTGCAGATCTTTAAGAAGTTGCCTTTGAAACTGAGCCGGTGCCACGACTCGCGACCTCCAAAATAACGTATCGTACCTAATTGAGAGTTCTTTACATCTGATAAACTATGGTTTAATATCTGGATCGCTTACTTTTTCTGGCCAACCACGTTTTACATACTGCAAAACTTTAGATAGAACTGAGTTTTTAGAAGTAGCTCTACCTAAAGTATCCCCGAGGATAGGCAAAGTCTCGATAATCTGTGCTGCCAAAACCCGATAGTGCTTTGTTTTTTTCCTTAAACCTTCTGTGCTGGGTAGGGGCAGACAAGATAGAGCATCAGCTGTAAGATTTGTCTTCCCCGCTATATGCTAGAACGTTTAAGTATACGCATTCAGCACAAGCGCCCAGCATTGCACTCGAGCAGCAGCCATTTGAGGGGTGCTACACTTCTCACCAAAAATCCATAGCAGAGCTTTTTGGTCTGACTAGAGAATAAAATGTTAAGCATAAGAGATATTCATGGAATCTGTTTACTCCCCACTAGACGCTCAAGGCTTCCCTGTCGAAATGGGAATAGACCTGCTCCGCTGGTGTCAGCTTTCTGGAAGCAAACGCTATGGGGCAATCACTTCCGTTTGGCATCACATGCATTACATTCTTCCTTATACCCATTTAACAGCCAAACCGGGCTTAACAGCCTTGCAATAGGGGCCAAATCTTGTTCTAGGGTCGGTAAATACTAGGAAACAGGCTTTGGGCCTATTGTAGGCAGAGCGAACAGATCTTCATTTCAAACTTATATTTAGTTTTTATTTTAATGACAATACCACATTTGTTAATGCCCCTTAAAAATCTGGGTACAATACTTCGGGCTAAGTTGGGCTGTTTACCTTTTGGTGTGACATACTGCTGCTCTTTGTTGACCTTTTTCTTATTTTAGCCTTTTTTTTAATATAGGCCTATGATACGTGTCAAATCTATGTTAACAAACTATCGTTTGCTCCATCATTTAGTTTTTGTTTAGTTATTTGTAGCCTCTTTTCACAGCCAACACTAAAGATGTGGGCCATCCCCGCGAGTAAAAATAAAACCGCACGTTTGGCCACCGCTGTTTGAGCTGCCGCTGGCAATAATTCTTACATTGTTTACAGGAACTGCTGTGCAAAATGTAGTCCGCATATTAAAATATTAATAATAAGGCATTTAACTGCAAGCCAAACAATCATCAGTACGATAGTTTTTAACAATAATCAAAGATTCAAAAGGTTCACAATACTGCTTTGGTACAAGACTTGACACCACCACGAACGAAAATGTTGAGTCATACACCTCTATCACACACTGCAACAACGATCTCGTTATATAATCTAAAAGAAATAACCATCACAATTTAGGTTAAAAATGTGTTAGTTTTTCGACTTGGTTTTAGGCCTAATTTTTAGTGTTTAGGCCAAATATTTATCTCCGATTTAATTTCGTAAGTAGCAGCTTACAACAGCGGTTCGAGATTTAGTCTAATCCTTCATGCCATGCAACACGGTTTTTGGTTTCGAGGCTTCACGGTACCGTGGCAACCAGGAATCCATAAACAAAGAGGCAGGCATATTATTTTTTCGTGTTTCGTCGGCTGACAACTCTTTTATAATACCTTTTCGCCTTGATATGACGATTTCCGGTTTCATATTTCGGATTCCTATCTCTAGTGTAGACGCCACTTTCGTTGCCATGCTGAATTGAATAATCTCCAAGCCTTCTTTTTTCAAATGAAACTAACGTGTGTCGTTAATGGAATCCTTTTGTTTTTATGGCTACGTTTGTTCCTGTAGTGGTTAAATGCAACGGTCAAATGATACTATTTCATTGAGTTACGTCGAAAAAGATTATTGGCTAGAAAGAAGCAAGCAAAATTTAATTTGCCATGTTTTTTAAAGTTTACTTGACTTCCATTAGCATGGTGTATGCTTCGTCAGAATTCCTTAACTATTCAGGATTTCAAGTTTACAATGATGAGTATTAGAAATAAATTCCAAAATTTTTAAATTTCTACCGTAATAATTGTTCGATTTACGGCAAATTTTGACTCAGCAATACTAATTAGGGTATGAAACGTTGTACCAAATTTCATTCCAATCCGATCTTTCGTTTGGGCTCCACCCAGACTAAAAATGTGCAACCAACGGACGGACAAACATTTTGTAATTTGGTGTCCATTATAGGTTACACTTCGCTCGCTCGCTCCGCCAACTTGGAGTACTCTATCACCTATGGTAGAGTATGCATACTATCTGTATCGATGATATCGCCCAAATATTTAAGACTAGGTAACGACAGTTTGCATTTATTGATCCCAAGGCATAATCCTGAGTTTTGTAAAGCAGTAAGTAGTTCATGTAAAGATTCATCATGTTCTTGAACTTTTCCCCTGGCTAAAATGTCGTCATGAAAACGTTTGGCACCTCGGAAGCTTGGCCGTAAGGCCAGTCATCAGGCGCTGGAATATTCCGGAGCTGCTGGCAAACCTAGGGGGACCCTTAACCACTTGAACAGGCCAAGGGGCGTGTTTATAGTTAAGACCCTTCATCTAACTCAATTTGTAGAAAAGCGTCCTTGAGTTCGATCAAGGAAAATGTTATCACAGCCAGCCAAATCTATAAATAGGCTTTGCTATAAATAGGCTTTGCATCAGCCTTTAACTGAATTTTTCTTTGTAGCCCCCGAACTTTCCCAAACCGGGTTCACAGGTAGCATGCTCTAATGTGACTTATCTTGGACACGAAGTTGGCCAGGGCTGTCGGACCCCGGTGGAGTCCAAAGTTTTAGCTGTAAAGGCTTTTAGGAGGCCCAACACTAAAACAGTCATTTGCTCATTTTTTGGCCTGATCTGGTATTACCAGCACTACGTCCCCAGTATTCTAAAAAATGTGCAGTATTCACTGATGCCGTAAAGAAAACGGCACCAGAACCAATAAAGTGGAGTGAGTAGAAGCAGCGTTTGTTTGAACAGCTGAAAGAATCTTTGGCCTCCAAACTTTGATAGCACTTTTATAGTGCAGTGCGATTGTTCAGATCAGGGGATGGGCATTGTGCTGTCCCAAAACTTTGAGGATGATGAGCATCCGTGCCTTTATTTGTCACGTAGACTTACTTCTAGGGAACAAGCGTATGGGACAACAGAAAAGGAGTGTGCCTGTATAGTATGGACAGTGGCTAAGTTATGGTCATATTTGTATGGCTCACACTTAATCATCAAAAGTACCCATAATCCTTTGCACTGGTTTCGGCAAATGGCTGGGAAAAATGGGAGGCTGTTGAGATGGAGTTTGCTTTTGCAAGATCTTGACTATGAAGTAAGATATAAACCTGGAAAATTACACTTAAATGCAGATGCCTTAAGCAGACATTTTTCAGAAGCATAGTAGCTTGGTCATGTGTGGTAAAGTTGGCTTTTTTTTTGGTAAAAGACATGGTTTTTTTCTTGCTGATTTTGGATTTTCTTTATAGTTAAGACCCTTCATCTAACTCAATTTGTAGAAAAGCATCCTTGAGTTCGATCAAGAAAAATGTTATCACAGCCAGCCAAATCTATAAATAGGCTTTAACTGTATTTTTCTTTGTAGCCCCTGAACTTTTCCCAAACCGGGTTCACAGGGTTTTTACTAAAGGATTTCCATTGTACAAAAGTAGGTCTAGCATCGGGCGCCCCATAGGGCGAAGAGGCTGTTGCAGACTGTTCAGTGGAGCGTCCATTCGCTGTTGGTGGTGTTCGTTGTGAAAGGGAATCGGCAATCACGTTTAGGTTGCCGGGAATGTGGAGTGGAAGCAGGCAAATGCGAGACCAAATGCTTAGCTGAAAGATTTCGGAAGTTAGATGATGAAGGGATGGGGATCGTGTCCCACCCGCTTTCTGTAGGTATGCAACAACAGTGGTGTTGTTGATGTGGATCTGGACTAAAAAAGGTTGTCAGTAGTTTTGAGTCACCTGCAAACTATACAGTGTAAGTTAAGTTACATTAAGAGTTCCCTTTTGAATACGTACTCACAGGAAGCACTTATCTAAACCTTATTGCAAGCTAGAGCTAGCTTATTGTTGTACGACCGGAGGTTTGAAGATTTCCTAGTTAACAAAATTCTATAGCGACCCTTTGTAACCGGCTGGGACATATTACATGAGTAAACAAATGGGTAGCTTATGTAATTTATCTTAAAATAAGACATTGTTTTATGTAAACATTGTTTGTGTTCGAATCTTAGGATTCTGGGTTTGGTGTTTGAATTGGGTGCATTTCTTTCCACTTGGTTGTTAGCACCATTACTTATTCCTTAGGAAATCGTAAGTTGCCTCTTCTGGTGGAGGTGTGAAGGAGTTCGGAGTTTACTCACTTTAACGAATGGGCCCCCCCCCCCCATCTCCTCCTAGCCCCTTTGGCAGAAGAGTGGGCAGTTAGTTTGTTCCTAATTTAAAGTAGTGATTATGTCGTCTTAATCACCGGGTACTTTATTTTAATGGTAAAAACTTGTCCTGCTGTGGTTTTAAAGTTATCCCCCACCCCCCTCGTGGGTGGTCGGGAAAACTCCGAATTTTCGTGGATTCGTTTTAAAAGAGTTTTGTTGGGTGTTTAACTTGCATGTCCTAATGGTTGTTGTACCTTTCGTGGTTTGGTATGTTAATATTAAATACAACTCTATTAATAACCGGTATCGTTAGCTGGGATCCCTAGCATATGTTATGGTAGTATCCGCTCCTTCAGTGAGCAGTGCCACATCACATATGATAACGAACCAATGCTTTATTAAACCAGAAATGGATTTTTCTCCCTTTAATAAACATGAAAATGTATTTTCGTCCTACAAACAACATCTTTGTATGCATGTTACTTTCAGATACAGTTTCAAGGAAAGCCCGGTTACCATGATATGCAAGTACAAATGCATACTTCGCTGGAACCATCCAAAGTCTTGTCCCAAAACACGTCTCTGATAACGGAAAAAGAGCAATAGCTGCCAAATTGTATTGGCAGTGTGGCTGGATTTTAACTAGCTGTAGTTTAGCTAATAATTAACCTTTTTTAAATTCCGAGCTTTACTATTGTAGCTGGTAACTTCAGGAATCTGCCCATCTTATTTGTTTTAAGATATTCAAAAGATAATGTCAGCGTATTTCACTTTGTAAATGGCATGGGCCGACATTAGGCTATTGTTCAAAACGGATTCTTGGCGCACCAGTAGAATCGCGTTACTCCGCCGCTTGCAGCCAATGAGAGACGAGCGCGCACCGCTCGAGTTTGGGTTTTCACTGGCCAAAAAAAGTTTCTCTTACAGATGTTTAGAAGCCCCCCCCCCCTCCCCACCGTGGTTCTTCTCGACGTCCACATAGGCGATAGTTTAAGTAAGAGGTGAGACGGGACACTATCATCTTGAGACGTGGCACTTGGCTCGGCGCAGCCATGCCGTTTTATATAGGCGAGATATTCTACAACTAATATGGAGGATGGAAGACTACAAGAAGTCGCGTTGCAGACCACGTGTATTGGTAGCTACAATAATTGTAGCTATGTGGTAGTAGATGGTTATAGCAGTGAGCTAGAACTTCTTGGATATAGGTTCCTCTTTTACCTAGTATTCACTCAAAGTAAATTACAGTGAGGGAAGTATTTTGTAAGGTTTAATTTCGATGTCACGGATCAAAATTTGAAGTGTAAGAAACCCTTACTTTTAAGATTATGGGATCTTTACAACCCAGCTATTAGCTTCGGATAATTTAATTTCCCGCCCCAAGTTATAAATGGGAAATAATTAACGCTTTAAATTGTTTTATTTAAACATACTCAGTTTAGTAGTTTTCACTCAAGCTCTCCAGTTTGATCATGTTATTAATCGTTTTATTCAATTGGAAATCCCAGTTAAAAATCGTCATTAAACTTCAAAAATGGTTCCAATGTAGGATTGTACACTTGAGTTTCTGCATTGTTTGCCTAAACATTTTGAAGTTAACTGTCGTTGTTATTTGCAAGTTAACTGTTATTTATTCTGCTCCGAATGTCAATAAATCTTCCATTCGTTTCTTCTGAAATTTCGTTTTGGTTTACTCCATATGATTTAGCAGATATTTTAACGTAACAACAGTCGTCCTGCATTCGAACAGGTGGTGGCAGCCTTGCAGAGGTGTCCCATGCCACGTAACAATAACCTTATTTAGCCCCCCCCCCCCCCCCACAGGGCTTGAGGGTACGCTCCATTACAACCTGACGAATGCAGGATCACCGATGGACAGCGGATTTAAATGTAGATTCCAATAGTGAGAAAAGATTAGCCAGAAAGAACTTGATAATTCAAGTGCCTGATGAAAACTGTAGCCAGCAGTTGAAAATTCGCAAGACATTGCGTCTGTGTGAAAATGAGCGAAATGAGTGGAGTGAATAATTTTGAGTTTGAAAATGCGTTTCACAGTAGCGTTGATAACGCTGTTTACCATGAAATCGTTTAAATGTGCTGAATGTGGAAAAGCATTTGACAAGAAGAGCGGTTTATCGCTATGTGCAATTATATACAGTGATTAGAAGTCATTTAACCCTAGAATGGTCAACCTATATTTTTAACTTTGGCAGCCATCAGGGGGTCTCGAGATCCCCACCTTATAAGCTGTACAAAATAGTCAACCTTCAGTATCATGATTTCTATTTGATGAACACACTTTAAAAAGACTGCTTATCCAGGCACATGATTTAAAAAATAAATCGTTGATCCTCGCAAACTGTCATTGAATTACATTGTTAGGAACCGGAGTAGGTCTTGCATAGGGGGATTGACAGGATCAACTCATTCTTGGATACACCAACGAAACCAGCGCTGCCAGTGACTGTCGTAAATTTTGTTGGTAGAGGTGCGGACAGCACGGGAGATGATGCGGATGGCCTCGTTTTCAAAAAGGGCTGTTGCTCGTAAGAGTAGACGATAGTAGCCACCTATGTAGTCGGAGTGCTTGAGGGTTCGGGTGTAGGATCGACCCCTTGGCTTGTGATAACAGGTTCGGTTGTATTGGTAATGACCGAGGCAGATCGATGGGTAGATCCAGGAGTGCTGGGAACCAAGCTGCCACTGACCAATCCGGGGCAATGAGGAGAAACTGCCCCTGAGAGTCGGCAATCTTGCGGAGCACTAATGGCAGAAGCCGAGGGGGAGGGAAGGCGTATGCAAAAAGTTGATTCCAATCCAGAGTGAGAGCATCCACGGCCCAGGCTCGGAGATTGGGAAATGGGCTGACGAAGTTGGAACTCTGGCATCGAGCCTCATGGCGAATAGGTGTAGCATCGGGCGCCCCATAGGGCGAAAAGGCTGTTCGTCGTGAAAGGGAATCGGCAATCACGTTTAGGTTGCCAGGAATGTGGAGTGGAAGCAGGCAAATGCGAGACCAAATGCATAGCTGAAAGATTTCGGAAGTTAGATGAAGGGATAGGGATCGTGTCCCACCCCCTTTCCGTAGGTATGCAACAGCAGTGGTGTTGTTGATGTGGATCTGGACTATTCGGCCCGTGACATAGTGTTGTAAGTGTTGTAAGCCGATTGATGGAGATTGATGTGATCGGACGTTCCGATCTCCCAGGTGCCGGATGCAGTCATATTGTCTAGATGTGCTCCCCAACCTGTTAGAGACGCATCTATAAAAAGGTGAATCTGGGGAATCGGTTAGTGGAGGGGAACCGAGGCAGTAAGGGTTGTAATGTCCATCCACCAGTTTATTGTGTTGGTCTGGAACGAAGGATCGATCTGTCGGGGAGGGAGCAGTATGGCTTGCTGTGGGTTGCCCCATTGGGCCAATCGATAATGGTTAAGTGGCCTGGCCATCCATCTGCAGTAAGGGACTAGATCTGCGAAGAAATCAATGACCTCAATGACTGAGGCAAGGTCTCGAAAGGTGTGACTAGGTGATCGGAGAAAGGATCGGATGGCTGAAATGTGATTCTCGATTCTTTCAGGGGATGGCATGGCTGATAGGTTGAGATCGAAGAATACTCCGAGGAAGACAAAGGTTTGCGCTGGATGGAGGCGTGACTTTGAAAGGTTGATGCCTAGTCCCAGGTGACGAAAAAGAGACAACGATGTGAAGGTTGTCGGGAAGAGCAGACAGATACGGATGAGGCAGGGGGCAATCGTCTAGAAATGCATGGATACAGATGCCTTGTTGGTGTAGGTGAGCTAAGACGACTCGTAGTACGATACGGGGAGCGACGTTTAAACCGAACCGAAGACAGAGGAATTCGTATACGGCTCCATCGTGAAGAAAACGAATTAGGTGCCGGACAGAGGCATGAAGGGGAATGTGTAGGTAGGCGACAGCGAGATCGAGTGAAACTGTCCAATCGTTTGGACGTAAAGAATCACGAATGGACGAAACTGTCTTTATCTAAAAGTGAGGGTTTAATATAAACTGATTGAGAGGCCGAAGGTTGAAAATTAGGCGTGATCCGCCTGATTTTTTTGTTGCAAAGGAAAATGCTGCTGTAAAAGCCAGGGCTGATATGAGGCAGCACAAGACGAATTGCAGCTTTCTGGAGTAAAGTAAGAATTTCTGCCCACGGGGGGGGGGGGGGGGGGGGTGCGGGTGTAACTAATTTCCACGGCGGACTTTGCAGTGGAGAAGGAACCGCAAATTTTGGCTTGAAACCGTCCAAGATTATAGAGTGGATCACTGGATCGGAGGTTACCTTTTGCCAAGCTTTGGCATAAAACCGAAGGCGTCCCCCCACGACTTGTTGGGGAGAGGGAATGCCAGGAAGAATTGTTGTTCCTTGGATGGAATTGGGAAGGTGAATGTGACTGTGGACGACCTTGTCCCTGGGACCGTAAAGGAAAGAGTGACAAGGATCGTGGGGTAGGAGCTGTAGGTGTTGCTGGTTGCTTAATCGTTCCCCAGTCTTCTTTTGGGGGATCAGGGCGGAAGCTACCGCAGACCATTGATGGCGAAAGGACCGATTTTTATTAGGACGATGCTAGTGGGATATGTCTAAGTGAGGTGCCACCTTGGAGATCAATCCCTGAAATAGGCATTCAGATTCATGGACTGGCTGATTACGCAAAAGGTGGCGGGTGGAATCGTGGAGGTTGGGTGCAGTGTTAAGAGCGACTTCTTGTAATAGGAGTATGGTAAACCAACTCATAGAATGGTAGGTAGCAAAGCAGGTTTTTCTGAAGATCTGATTGATGAGGAACCCTAATTGTCGTGTGTCACTTGGTGCATCAGTGTAGAGACGCTCGCAAAGAGCGTTGGCTGCTGTACTTAGGATGTCTTCCTGAGATGCTGCACAGAAGCCAAGGCAGAGAAGGCGATTGTTGTCGCGCAGGATGAACACGGGAACCGCCGCTCGTCTTGGTAGGTAGAGTGCTGAACCGAAATCGAGTTTGGTGTCAGCAGTAAGGAATTCCGATTCTGGGTAGGTATCGAAATTATGGGGGTTAGTGGTGCCTTCACCGATGGGACGAAAGAAAAAAATTTCGCGGCCTGGTCAAGGTGGAGGGGGGTCTTTATCTAATTCATGTGGTGTACCATCACCTAGGAGGATACCGCCTGCCCTGAGCAGTGTTGTAAGGAGTGTAGTCGATTGCCTCAGCAACTGAGGTTGGTGGGGAAGTTGGTCACTAAGACCGAATCCATAGCCTGTGGCGATTCTTACAAGTGGTATCGGGAGATGTGCTGGGTTTCAATAAGAAGCAATTGGGGACGATTCCCTCGACAGTTTTGAGTAACTCAGGGAGAGGGATCTCGGAAGGATCGGGATCGCCTCAAAATGGGGGATCGTGATCCACGGAGGAAGGGTCTGGAGAATAATAAGAATCGTGAAAGCTATCCTCTTGAGGTGGAAGTTCCTGGTAAGGAGCGGGAAGATATCTTCGAATTATTTTTTCTAGATTAAACAGCAATTGGAGAAGAGAAATGCTTTAAAAAAAGTAATGGATATTTTCACGGCAACTAGAAAAAAATTTATGCAGGAAAATTATGTAGAAATAATCAGTATAACGTGAAAATTTATGTGGAAATAATTAGTAACACGTGGGAACCTCAAAATTATGTTATAAATACATTTTTTTTAAATCAAACAAAGGGCTGCGCCTAACTTTCATGCTACATTAAAAACCGTCTTACGCCAAAGTTCTGCAAAGCTTAAATTTTGGAAAAAACCTAGACCAGGTCGAAAGTCTCTGGAAATGTTCAAAATACACTAGAAAACAATGTCAAAAAAAATAGGCTGTAAAAATTTTTTTTATGATAATATAATGCGAAATACTAAATGTGGGGGTCCCGCAAGATCCCCGTTGGTCGTTCTAGGGTTAAATGTGTCGAGAGTGGACAAGCATTTGTTCGCGTTATTTAAGGAAAGACGCAAGCACTTGTAAATAGCTGGAAGAAACTATTTGATGAATGTGTTGAGTGCAGAATGGCTTTAGCGGTTTTACTAGTGCGCGCACTTGTACACAGTGGAAAGAAAACGTTTGAATGTGATGACTGTGGGAAGGTTTTTGCACACAAGTCTCATTTAACAGTGCACGTAATTCTATGAATGAAACTTGAAAGTGCAATTGGTATGACTTGCAACATTTTTTAAGTTTAATTCAGACTTTCTCATTGCTGTCTGCACCGTTCCGCGGATATACAGGGGTAGTTGGTAAAACCCAACTGTTGTAGCCTGTACTCATACGTACAACAAACTTGAGTTTTTGTTTTGGTAAAAAAAAACTTAAGTCATCACTCGCATATAAAAAATTGCAAATAAAATATAAAAATAAAATGTCGCTCAATCGCAACAATTTTTTTGAGAGTACTCCCGAGAAACACTTAATTAATTTTTTTAGCGACCTTAACTTTACTCTTGCGTGTGGCCAAATCAGGCTTCGCTCACTCCTTTAATCTTTAGTAGTATACTGTAAATGTGAACCGTCGAAAAATCTTCGTTTTGCTGAACGAACAGAAATTTTTTTTTCCTTGAGCGCCCAAATGCCTCGATTGTGTAAATTTCGCCGTTTTTTTAATAATGAACAGAATCGGTCAAACTCTTCGACATTTAATAGCCTGCAATAATACCTACCTCTTGAGGATGCCCAAATCCGTAATTTCCATCCAGAAGATCCACAAACTACATTTGAAAATAGTCCAAAACCAAACTCAGCGCTCGTTCACCATGGCCGGTATTATTGAAGACTTGTACTCATGTACATTGATTTTATCCTTTCTATTTTAGGGCAAAAAGCCCAAAATCACTAGATTAGTTGTAGTTTAGGAGGGCCTTCCATTTATGGTACTTAACCTCACATACATGTGGATACAGATAACCATTTCAAGTGTGATTTTTATTTTGTTTGTCGGCCACAAGCCTCATGAAAAATTTCCACAACGATCAATTTTGTCTTTTAACTTTAACGTTAAACATTCCAATTTAACTTAATGCATTATAGCATTCAATTAAGCTAGATTATTTAACCATTTTTCAATCTTTTATATATTCTTTTGCCCCCAAAAACGCTACCATTTGTCCGAAGTAATTCGACATCGGCATTCTACCGGACTCGAATTTTAGTGTATATATGTTTATTTTAGTTCTCCTCTAAACCCGACTGAGACCATCCGAATGCTACTGCTAGCTTGTCCTACTATTAAAATCAAAAGATATTTATAAAAGATCTGTTCCAAAGCAATCCGAAAGTCAAACTGTGCATATACTTCGAATCCCCCCCCCCCGCCAAACTAGTTGTGGTGTATAACACTGCAGTTTTCAGTTAAAGCTT